>BLKR01017274.1:0-13509 GCA_011170035.1 Teleogryllus occipitalis
TATGTGTATTCAATGAAGTTAATGGGGAGCAAATATAAGGCAGATACGGTTATTAGAATACCTGGTGAAATGGTTATTGTTGGCACATTCCGAAAGGAAAATGTAAATAGTTTTAAGGCAGCAAGAAACAAGACCTAGTGCAGTGCAAAGTGTAAAGTGTTAATGTCGTTTAGTGTGAAGAAGCAAGAAGAAAGTGTTCAATTTTAGTCTTGTCATTTAGTTAGGTTGTAGCAAACCAAATGACGATTGGAGAGGGGAAGCTGTGACATACCGATATGTCACATGAAAATAAACAAACATTTATTTGTAGACTATATGGTGGAACATGCATTAGAATATATCACGAGAGCAAAGGCTTAGCAACGACCGGGAATAAACAATGTAGTTTTTGTTTTTTGTAAATGCATTAGGAGGTGGCTGCATGCCGAAAGTAGAAAATTTGGGATTGGGCGAAGAAGTTTAGACGATCGAAAGGTCAGCTACACCAAAATGTAACGAACGTATGGATTGGCTGGGTGAGAGAAGGACGGTCAAATGTTATGAAAAAAAGAAGATATGTCTTCGAGGAGGAATCAAGCAGGAAGATTCATTCTGACCGGCATCGCGTGTCTGAACTGATCGTAGGTTCGTGAGAGGGAGCGAGTGTAGTGCAGATAGTCAGAGTCGGGTTATCAGATCGTGAAATTTTAAGGACAGTAAATGATATTGCAGATATTGCATGTGGAAGTAATATTGATGCATAAATTTGGACTTTGTCGGGAGTGGTAATCGAGTTATAGATTTCGGGACTATGTCATAGGACGTAATCGGGACTGATAATTTTGATAGTTTGAGACCAGTTTGGATAGGAGCAGAAGAGGATTTCTTGGGACATTGGACTACGGCAAGCTCGCAAGATATTTCGACTGAGAAGTCTACGAGGGACATCAACGAAGAATAGATAAGTTAACCGCGGTATAAAATTGTAAAATTCAAAGATATCTTGATCAAAGGCCTAACATCAAAATCATTTATTAAATTCACTAAATTGTTTGCTAAAAGGTAACAATAAACTTTGTTAAATTTTGCTCTTTAGAAAAGAAAGTGATCTTTCATTTAGTCAATCCAAACAGTAATGAACTAGAAATATAGAATCATTCTATTTGAGATTCCCAGCTGCGCTGTATAGTCAGCGGATCCTATAATCCATTATAAAGGTAATAAGGATTATAATATATCGTGACTCATTGACCCAGCAAGCTGGACGCTAAGATCTTTGCAAGAAATTAAAGTAGAGAGAAATTTTGTATATCTCAATATATATATATATATATATATATATATATATATATATATATATATATATATGTTGTTTGACAACCAGCAAATCTTTTATTTTCTGAATTTCTAACTCGCATATTAAAATACTAATTTAAAACACTTTAATTGCACATAAGACGTTTCGAAGGACTCATATTCGTTGCCTCCATCTTCATATTACTAAAACACGAAAAAATATGTATTACAATAACATACAACAAAATATTGCAAAACGATATGCACGTTATACACCATACAAAATGTAAAAATATAACTGATCAAAAACAGAGTATGATGGCCCACAACCATGTCATTACAGAGGTCGCCAAAGCGATTGATTGCCTTGTACAATTTGAGTTTTGGCTCCTTATGAATCTATAAACAACGCAAGAAAGTTTTTATAAATTATTAGAATTAAACTTTAAAAATTCAACTAAACTAAAAGGTAAAAACTATATATTACCCAATATTTATGAAATTTTTAGTAGACAAATTGCTGAACCTATCAAACATACACATGCAAAAATATATATGGACGTGTCAAAAACCCTGTTATAAATATCCAAAATACATCTTATAACAATCTGTATCAAAAATCAATTTTAAATTTAAATTAGGTTACTTGCCTAGAATTGCGACAGGATAAGAGTAAAATATAGCAGTTTGATTTTCTCGAAGCTTCCGTCAGCCCAGGCAGAGTGCTCGTCAGACGACTTCGATTATTTTTCATTCTATTCCTCGTAGATCAAAGGCGTGCATAGTTAGTGCATAGGGATTCAATTTTTTTTATTTTTCAGAAATCACCTAAAAAGTTATACATTTTCTTTCAAACACCAGAGCTAATATATTAATTGATAATTACTTTCAGAAGAAGAAGAAGAAGAAGAAGAAGAAGAAGAAGGAGAAGAAGAAGAAGAAGAAGAAGAAGAAGAAGAAGATGGAAAAGTGTTCCTCCCCTGAGAACTGTCTGTTTTATCTCTATGCTTTAAGGGTGATCACACGTCCCATTTTGAACGGTTCAGACACGTTTTTAAAATACGTCCTGACAGTCCTACCTTTTCATCCGTATATCATCTTACCATACTACAGGGAGTATGGTCTCCTATTTCTTTTGTGTGTGTGCGTATATGTGGGGGGGGGGGGAATATCGAGATAAGGTACTACACCCTATGGGTAAGGTTGGGTAAAACATGCTTGCCTCTGAACACAAATATATCATAATTAACATTATAATAAGGGTAATGATAATTTAATATTATAGGGCCTACATGCGTATATTTTATATTTTGTCTTCTACTTGCAATGTTAATAAATAACACAAAGCCCAGTAACATTCTTGAATTTATTGTTAGACCTGACGCAATTTCTTTGTCACTAAATTATAAATATTGCCTTTAATATTGAAAGAAGAAATTCGAAGCCCAAAGCTGGTATCAGAAAGTCTGTTCCTCAGTTTTTGATTTCACAATATTCATCCTAAAGAGCTGTATTTAAACCAAAAAGTGATGCTATGAACAGAGCATGTGAGCATGTTGATAGAAATTTGTTTTCCTCAACATAATTTAAAGTAGAACTCCAAAACTTCCAATTTTTAAAAATTTTTCTTTTAAATCACAATTACTTTGCAATTCAGTAAGTTCCATTTGCATGATGGAGAGAGCGTCTTCAACGTCACAGTAAGAAGGGCAGAAAATAGCTTCAGTGGTTTTCCATTGTATTTGAAATCCTGGAACCTGTTGCTCAATTCATATCTTAGAATTGAGCGTACCTCATCGTATTTCTCATTGTTCTGAATTTTACATTGACACAATGGGGATAAATGTAAAAAATCTTCTCGGGCTCAATATAGTTGAAATGGGTTAAAAATTATGGCTCAGACTGCGGTTTGAAGACAACTGTTCTAGTCGTCTTTTGACACATTTTTCCTCTTCATCTCACAGGCTGAGACCAAGTAACTTCGTGAAATGTTTACTAGGAAAACTGGAAATAGGATATTTGCTAAATATACTTCTCTTACAAATCCAAAAATGTTGATTTTTTATGATTCAGTTATTTGTGCTTGACGATTTGTAAACATTCTTTCTCATCAAACAAAGAAAAAATACAATTCTTACAAAGCGAACTAAAATAAATATGTTAAAAATTAATTATGCCGAGATGTAACATTATGGGTAGAAAAATTTCAAGTTCAAACGCACTGAAAATGTCATTTTCACTGTTTACTTTCTCGCTAGTTCTTACACATTATAGAGAAAATATTGTAATGCTATGGGGGAAAACGGAGAATTTTCGACAAAGAAACTCCCATTACCGGGCCTTGCTAACGAAGAAGTGTCCCTACATTAAAAAATCAACTATACAAATCGACTATACAAAATCTTGTATACCAATACGTAGTACATATCCCTATACGTAGTAAATTACTTCTTCCAACACGTTGTGTCGTCAGAATCCATGTTTTGTGGGTCTTTGATACCGAAAAACGCTTGACGGCAAAACGTCCGTCCATCTACCTGTCTTTCTGTCTGAGAACAACGCTAGCGGCTACCGAGACCCTGTGACACCGTTCAGCCAAGTTTCTCCATAATTGATATTCCCCGATCAATTTCCTGATGTTGCGCCCCCTTGGATTTAAAACCGATATCTTAATTTTTGGGCGGACTTTACATGAAGCCCTGGGACACTTTCAAAATTTTCAAAACAATGTCGCCAAATTTTGTGATTAAATTTTGTTGTTGGGTAATGTGAAGAACGTTTAAGAGAATGGTACCGGTCTAATTTTCGTTGAAATCCCAGATTGTTTCGAAAATAGTAAAAGTTCTATTTTTTCGCGTTTTCCTACAACTAAAATATTGAATATATAGATGTTTAACCTGATTAAATCTGTTTCTTCAAGACAGATTTTGAAAGTAGGTTACAAATTTTCGAAAACTTGATTAGTGTTCACGTAATTTTGCATGTAATATGGACAATTTTTAATTTTTAAAACATTTTTCTCAAACGGCACCAATCTTCTTACATTTTGACCTCGTATTGTCCAAAGGACACTACAGATAACGGTGCAGGTCTCATTTTCGATAAAAACCCTAATTTTTTGAAAATTGCATAAATTCAAAATTTTTTCGGCATCTTCCTACAACTGCAATTATGAAGGTAATTTTTTTCTCAAGGAAATGTGTTCATCAAAAACAGATCTTGAAGAAAGGTCACCTTTAATTTTTCCAAAATATGAGTATGTATGGGTAATTTTGCGTCAAACTTAAATTTTTAAAATTTTACACTATTTTGTCAGAAACGGCTCGAAATTGTTTCTTTAAATGTTTTCACGTATATAGCAAAGAACGGTAAAGAAAGGATTACTAGTCTTATTTTCAGCACACTCTCAGAATTTTCGAAAATTGGAAAAAATAGAAATGATAAATTCGAATTTCCCACACATTCTTTGAGGCGGTGACATCTATGAGCAAGCAGATAAATTTCAGACACATAACGTATTTATGCAAAAAATGAATTTATAATAAACGTATTATAATAATTGCAAAGTTATAATGACGTGCTTAAAATTGGTTTTCATTCGACATTTATTTGGTATTACCACCGTACGCGGCATTATTCCCATACAATGAAGCGATGGATATTT
This sequence comes from Teleogryllus occipitalis, assembly GCA_011170035.1. NCBI lineage: Eukaryota > Metazoa > Arthropoda > Insecta > Orthoptera > Gryllidae > Teleogryllus > Teleogryllus occipitalis. Next base: position 4,940 of record BLKR01017274.1, read on the forward strand.
GAGAAGTTCATTGTTGAACAGTGACATAATGAGTGAAATAAAATACGGTAGTTTAATTTATTTATTAACGTTACTGTTACAATGTTCTCTACGTTGAATAAAATGCTATATTCAACTTAAGTAATGTCGGGAAGAAATATATATATATATATATATATATATATATATATATATATATATATATATATATATATATATATATATATATATACATAAATGAAACGTGTATAGTACGTACACATTTCGAATACATTCATAATGGGGTATATTGGATGGCCTTTTGTTTAGGATGTACGATCCGTACAATTTATATGTGAAATTATTCGTGCATGACCGTAGGATGTGCTGAAAATAATGCGAGCGGTTACAAATAGTGCGACAAAGTAGTATGTACTGTTGTAACACCATTAGTTTGCATATTAACTAAATGATAGAAAAGGGAGGTCAAAGAAGTTTTAAATCTACTAATACAATATCCACTTCGACGTATACACATTGCATAAATTTCTACACTGAATTTTGTCGCTGTTGATTTATTAAATTTCCATACTAGAATCGGGATATAGCGACTGCAATCTAGAAAACAGTGATGTAAGAAGACAGGCACGGATGCTTCAGCAAAAACCAATGTTGGAAGACCTATGTTCTAATAGAACTACTAAGAAATGATCCATTGCTGAGAATTGACCTTGAGGTGCGATTTGCAGTGGCTAAATTCGTCATTTGACTTCGTCACCATTCGCGGGGTAAGCTAGAAGGGATAGCCATTATGCTAGAGTCCAAGGGTTAATAGAACGAGCTCTACGCAAGATAGAGCGATAGCAACGATGTATTTTTTCTAAAAGCAAAATGTTTCATTTCATATGCCAAAATTCGTGAGTGTCCTCACAGCTCTATGAGCTCATATTCTAGCATTCATATCAAAGAAGGTAGAAAAGGCATTTCCTTAAAATCTCAATCACTTATATTCACAATACATAAAATACCATAAATATTCATTTTTTCTTCTACTAAAAATTATTAGCTGCAATGCTGAGTTAATGTGAGTTACGTAATGTTGCGGATAATCTATTTCGAGATTTCAACGGAATACATGTTTGGGGTCCCGTGATACCAAACAAGAGTTCGTTTTTTTCAAAACGTCCATCTGTTCGTCGATACGAATGTCCGTCTATTGGACTGTCCGTCTATCCGTCTATGAACACCACTAGCGCCCAATTGAACCATACATAGCAGTTTTTCCACAATGGAATGGAACCCCCCAGTCTACCTGGTTCGAGTCAAAGCTTCCCGATTTTGGAAAACATTCTTTAAAATTTGGGAGTACTTTACAATTGTTTTCCTAAAATGTTTTGTAAGAGAGTAAAATTCTCTTACAAATTTCAAATGAAATTTGTTCTCCATATTCAGTTCTTTCCAAAAGGTCATGTAATTTGTTTTGAAACATTTAAAAGTTTTCGCGCAATATTGCGTGCAATATGTGCAATTCATAAAATTACAAAAACAAGACTTTCTCAAAAACGGCTCCCAATTTTTGTATACACTTCTGTTAGGGATAGTACAAAATGTAATCTATACGATTTCATAAACGCCATATTGCTTTACGTTTTTTCAAAATTACAAAATTGTGATTTTTTTACTTCTCTCTCACGTTGTTAATGTTTTTATTAGCGGCCATTTCTTGCTATTATTGTATTTATGAGTACATGAGCTTAAAATAATGCCATATAAAATTTCTCGGAAACAACATTTTTTTGTGAAAAATAACCCAAAATTCCGCAGTTTTAGAAACCCTCAAACGACATTTTCTCAAAAATTGCTCCAAATGTTTCTTCCAATTTTTCAAATGGATAGTGCTAATTGTGCTAATTGGCGTAAGATTTATTTTGGTGTATTTTGTTTTTAAAAAATTACACAAATCATGTTTGTGAAGTACGTCTCACGCCGTTAATATGCACATTTCCATCGATTTGTATACATTATTACATTTGTGAGTGGAAATGCTTCAAATGACTTTAAATGAATTTTTTTGAAAACTCGAAATGACTTTAAATGAATTTTTTCGAACAAATTTTTTCTTTTGACTTTTTCAGAGAATAGTGTTAATTGCACTGCCATGAAGTTCCTTTTGGGATATTCTTATGTTTTTTCAAAAAATACACAAACGTATTTTTTAATATATATCACTCCGTTAAGATGCACATTTCAAGCAATATTAATCTGTTGTATTTGTCAGTGAAAGTACTTCAAATGACTTACATAGAAGTCGAAAACTCAAAAAATTTCTGTGAAAAAGAGCTTCAAATATTGCATTTACTGTAAAGCTTACACAACATTTTCTTGAAAACAGCAACAAATTTTTGAACGAACATTGCCAGTTAGAGAGAGGTTTTACTCTTCTTTAATATTCTTCGGTTCTACTCAAACTAAACTTACATTTTGTGTACTTTGGACGGCTATGGATGGCAACTGGCAAGAGGCTGTGATAAGACCGTAAAGCCAGTCTACACTAAGGAAATTATTACTACGAGAAAGTCTCTGCCACTCTGTAGTTACTTTCTGGTATACGTACGTATATACGGATTAATCTACATAGTATAGAGAAAGTTATGTAATGCTACGGAAAATCGATTTTCAGATTTCAACGGAAATACACGTTTTGGGGGGTCCCCTGACACCGAAAAAGTGTTTTTTTAAACATCTGTCCGTCTGTCTGGTGTGTGTGAACAACACTAGCGCCTAAACTATTCGTACGATTTCTTACAATCTGAGTAAACCCCTGTCGATCTGACCTTAGTCGAAGCTCTGCGATTTTGATTCATTAATTTTTGGGGGTACTTTATGTGAAGCTCCTGCGACATTTCAAACTTTTCTCAAAAATGACTTCAAATTTTTTCGATAAATTTGTGCCAATAGTGCCAAATGTACTCTATGAGAAGACATACACGTTATACAGCATCATTCTTTTGTTTCTTTAAAAATTTAATTATTTTGACTAGCCTATCACGTCCTTAATATTTATATTAGCGGAAATTTGTTCACATTATTGCATTTATGAGCACATGTACTTTAAATGATGCAATATAAAATTTATCGAAAACAAACTTTTTCTGTGAAAACGAACTCAAAATTCCACATTTTGTGAAATGCTCAAATGTCATTTTCTCAAAAACGGCCCGAAATTTTTTCTTTAAACGTTTCGTGAGGATAGTGCTAGTGTCACTGTTTAGATGACATAAAATTCATTCTGCTGAATTCTTTTGTTTTTTTCAAAAATTACACAAATGTAAGTTTTTTGAAATATCTCTCACGCTTTTAATATACATATTTTCAGCAATTTCTATACATTATTGAATTATTGAGTGGAAGAGCTTTAAATGAATTTGAATGAAGTTTTTCAAAAACTCGACAAATTCCTGTGCAAAAGATCTTCAAATTTCGCATTTAGAGTAACGCTTAAACGCCATTTTCTTAAAAGGGGCATCAAGTGTATTGAAATTGCCAAGAAAGGACTAGGTCTGAATCTTCTTTAATATTCTAAAAGTAATATTTTGAAACTACCATTAGCAAACCGAAAAATTGAGAAAACATCAAAAATATTTTATTCAAAAGTATTTTGGGCGGCGATAGCTGGGAAAATAATGAGGCACAATTGTAAATCTAGCCCACACCAAGGAAATTAGAAAACTATACTACGAGGAAGTCTGTGTCATTCTGTAGCACAGCTAGTTAATCGCTGACAAACTGCAAAACTGAATGTGACCTATGAGGAGAGGTATAACCTACGCCTGTTTTCTTGAACTTCAGAATATCTCCTTATATTTTTCTTGCATTTTTCTTGCATTTTACTCTCCGTTTTATTTTCTTGCATGACGAATAAAGATGTTAATAAGCGTGATTGGGTAGAATTGAAATCCAGAAATTTTCCCATAGATGTAGTAGAAAATGGTGACAAAAATATGCAAAACATTGATAATACTAATATTTTTGTATGTTGCACACACAAAATGCGAAACAATAAAAATTGGCAGCCAATTGAGACATCAGAAATAAATGTACTCGTATTAAAAGGAAATACGAGGGTTCTCGCAACATTCCTGGCAACTAAATAATTTCATGTAATGCTGATCTGTCAAGACGTAGGTAAGGTTATGTTCTTATGCTAGTAATAATAATAATAATAATAATAATTATTATTATTATTATTATTGAGTGGAAGAGTTAATAATAATAATAATAATAATAATAATAATAATAATAATAATAATAATAATAATAATAATAATAATAATAATAATAATAATACGGTGTGTAACGGTCTGAATAAAGTTCAATTTACTGATAAACGGTATCACAGATTTTTATAGTTGTGAGTTTTGTATTAAAAAATAAAATATTAACATTGTAAAAACATCAATGTAGAAATCATTGGTTTCAATAAATTGTAGTCACACACGAATATTATTTATAATTACTGATAACTCGGCAGTGCCTTCAAACCAAAAAGAAATGTCAGTAGGAAATGTGCTACGTAAGTCACTACATACGTAACAATGCGGCTGAACAAATCCATTAGCATATGGTTTCAAGATCGGCACTGCTAAGAGCTTTACGCAACAGTACTGGCAGTGAACAGTTTTCAACAAAACAGTTAGATTAAAAGCTTTTGAGTTTTTGCAAAACAGAAAGGGTTTTAATGCCACGATCTTTTCAAATATTTGTAAACCATTTATCCCTACGCTTTTGAAACGCTCTTTCAGGCGACAATTATTTTACGAGATATTCTGGTTCACGCAAGTTCAAAATTGCAGGAATTGTAATAAAGAAACTTTTCTACAACTGTAATTGAAATTAAAATTAATTTATTTTTATTTAATTTTATGCAAGCTGAAGTTTTGAGATAATGAAATGGAGAATGGAATTTTGAAAGAAAATGCAAAGATCAAAATTTTTAATTAGAACGGAACTCTTTCAAAAATTTGCTGTGCATCATTTCCTTAAAATTAATTTTATTACTCCTTTTATCTCGTCTCGAGATCTAATGTCTCAGTCGACTCACAGCTGGTCACAGTTTTTCGAATCTCTAATCTTTGTCGCAGATTTTGGGGAAGGAGCGGGAAGGAGCAGAAAGAAATGAGGGAAGGAGCGGATGAGCCCTGGTGATAGGAATGGTGACTGGAAGACAAAGGAAGGATCGTGCTTGGTCTGATGACAAGGGTAATGGTCTGGCATCAGTCAACTGATGTCACTGCAGTGCCTCTGACCGGGGTGTCCTAGTTTAAGTACTGACGGTGGCAGGATTTTCGACACTATTTACAAAGCTTGCTCGAATTCAGTTGCTGTATGGCGGAAAGTTCTAGCGGCTGGCTGCTCTGATCGGTAGTTTTCCGTGGTTCCTCTGATCAACACCAGGCGAATGCCGAAACAGTACCCGAACAAACGGGTCATGGACCGCGCGCGATCTTTCCTACCTCATTCTTCTCCTATCCTCACCCCTCACACACACACACACACACACACACACACACACAAACATGCACTACACTACCACACATGCCGGGAGACCGGTCGAGGGTTTAGAGCTGGTCCCGGCTGGCGCGGTGACCCGCTGGGAGGAGACACCTTGTTGGCGAAAATACAGCTAGTCGGCGAGGGATCTCGCCATCCAGCAGCACAAGATCACCTTTACCTCCCGATGAAAAAACATGCACTACACTTTCGATCTAATGACCTCAGAAGTTGATGCGCCCAGAATCACCATCAATAATTAATCTCGGACATCCGCCTGGAATTAATGTCTCGGAAGGTGACCATCGGCCATTTCCCCTTATTTTATATTAGGGTTTAAGTTTTACTTATAATACCTCAATTATTTTATAAGAGTCAAAGCTGCCTAGCTCCCTAATAGGCCCGAGTAAGATGGTGTCCATAAGCTTATAAATACCAGAGATACACTCCTTGAACGGGGTACTCCCAAGAGTGCGAGGTATAGTCAGTCTGGGCGGGACAAAGGCGGGGTATCTGGGGAGAGTCAAAGGTGGGATATAGTCAGTCTGTCTCCCCCTCGTGGTGGCTCTTGTGTACTCTCTGGAGTAAAACTTAGTCGGCTAATGCCGGCGACGTAAAAGCTGGGCAAAGAGAAGGGAAATCCAGAAAGAAAACCAAGAGGGAAGGAGGCCTCCAGATATGAAGTGAAAGCAACCTCCCTAGGGGGAGGGCACCCTCATTGCAAACCCGATCCCTCAGAGCGCGATTTGAGTATCGAATTACATACAAAATGCCATCAAGTCTTCCAATAATTATATACAACGTAGCAGTGCTCACGAAAAGAAAGAAGAAAGTACAGGGAAGTCATATCCAAGGACAATACATCAATTTCGATAATGGTGTTAATAAAAATCAGAGGTGAAAACGCGATGTCCCTATTGCAGTCTTAAACTACCATTAAAATAAATTACAAACTGGGAGGCTATCAACTCTAGATTATAAATTGGATATAAAACTATTTTATCAGCATGTGGAAATTGTGGGAATGTAAGCTTCAATAGAGAATGCTAATCTGCAAGTTAAACATTATTTACAATGGAATCGAAAACAGTATTGAATAGTAAAATTAGTGGCCGGAAATAATTTGTTTCGTGGGTGACTTTAAAACACGAGGGGGCAAAAATAGATCATTTGGTAGTGGAGCATTATATAGTGAATACACTCAATGCTAATGGGGAACATATTACTGAAATCAGTAATAATTCATCTCTCCGAACATGAAATGGGTTTTATCAACATCAAAACATACACAAAATATATGGTTTCAACTAAGAAGAAATTTATCATCAATAATTGATAACGGCGATGTGAAAAATCAAACAAAAACCATAGTTTAAGTTGCAAGGGAGATACAGGGGAGCAGATTCTGGTTCTGATAATTTTCTCATAAGATCATTAGTTCTTCTTAAATATGTAAATTATGTAAATCGATGATCTAAAAAAATTGTGTCTTCAAACAAAATATATTTATTGTATACAAGCTTGAGAATACTTGTGTAAGCTTCAACAGCTAAGGGCAATTAATCTCGTAGGTGTAGTGCATGTGTTTTCTTTGATAATAATGATAATAATAATAATAATAATAATAATAATAATAATAATAATAATAATAATAATAATAATAATAATAATAATAATAATAATAATAATAATAATAATAATCAGCTATCAACACCTGGGCTGTGCCGGTCCTAACCTACTCCTTTGGTATTGTTAAGTGGACTGAATCTGACCTGGAGGAGCTGGACAGATCAACTAGAAGACTGTTACATAAATTCCGTTGTCTTCATCCAAACTCCTCAGTAAAAATATTATATCTACCTCGAACGATGGGAGGCAGAGGGTTGGTTAATATAAAAACACTTTGCCTGAGACAAGAGAAAAAAAATGCGACAGGTCCTTTTAAACTCCACCGACATATTAATGAAATTAACTGTTAATGTGCACCGGGGCTTCACTCCGTTGAACCTCCATGAACGAAATTATGATTTAAACATCTCTACCCACCAGTCGAACTTTAATGAATGGAAACAACAAGAAATACATGGAAGATACCCAAAACTCTTGTTTCGAGATGATGTAGATAGACGTTCCTCGGTCGAGTGGCTTTTGGAGAAACAAATATATCCTGAGACCGAGGGTTTTATAATATCAATTCAAGACAGAGTTATCAAGACAAGAAACTATCGAAAGCATTGTTTAAAAGAAGATGTGGTGGATAAATGTAGGAAGTGCGGAGCTGTAGGAGAAACAATAGAACACATCACAGCTCTTCCCTCTCAGACAGTGCTTACTTAGGAAGGCATAATCACGTTGCGAAAATCGTGCACAGGGCAATTGCAATAGAGCATAAATTATTGGATGAATCGACACCGCCATTCTATAAGTACACCCCTCCTCCAGTGCTGGAAACAAGTTCCACCCTTTTGTACTGGGACAGACCGGTTTTAACTGATCGTACTGTCGATTACAATAGGCCAGATATTCTCCTTATAGATAAAAAGAAGAAAGAAGGACTAATAATAGACATCGCAGTACCATTATCCCACAACATCAAACAGAAAGAAACAGAAAAAATTTCGAAATGTGAAAACTTATCTTATAAACTAAAACATGTTTGGAAATTAAATGCTACCAAAATATACCCACTCGTGATATCGGCGGAAGGCTTGGTCAGTAAAAACTTCCTTAAAAACTTAACAGAACTTAAACTACCCAAAAACGTTCTGAACATGGGACAGCGCGCAGTTTTGTTGCAAACAGCCCATATCGTAAGAAAATTTTTATCTTAAGTCCAGATACAAGATGAAGTTCTTCTTCTGTGACCGAACCTGTCCCCAAAACAACTTTGAGGAAGATGAGCATTTTTACCAGCAAAATAGCTAAGAAAACGTATAATGATGATGATGATGATGATGATGATAACAATAATAATAATAGTTCAGTCAATATGAAAGTTTATCGCAAAGATAAATTATAATTTAAAAAATAATAATTACATTAAACTGTTGAAAATTACTTAT
>BLKR01017275.1:0-13463 GCA_011170035.1 Teleogryllus occipitalis
TCGTGAAGCGAGGGGACCGTTTCGTGAAAAGAGCGGGATGGCGAGTTGGTTTTGAGCACGGAGGACTTAGTCGCTGAGAGGCGAAGGGGTGGCGGAGCAAGAGACACCGGAGGGGCCTGGCGAGATAGGTTGCAGCACTGAGTCCAGTCCGCGGTGAGGTGTGATTTTCAGCATTGAGAACAAGGGTTGGTTAAATTTTCCCAGCCTCAAAATATTCATTAAGGTTAAAAAGAAGAAAAAAACTTGAAAAAACCACAAACCCATTTGAATATATTTTTTATATTCTTTTAAATACAACGAAAAAAATATACTAGAAACGAAATATTAATTGAAAATACGAATTTAATTACAATACAAACCGTACAAACGAGTACGAAAAACATCACAAATACAACGTAAAGTAAACTGACAGTATAATGTAATAATCTTCATTTTCTAGTATTGACAATTTCAGTTTCATCACGACAAACACTAACAAATGCCAGTAGAAGTATAAAATAAACTTATAGGAAAACTTGTTTTGAAATGTAGTTACATGTCACACATTTGTTACTTTGTTACCCAAATTTGATAATATTAGTCACGATGAATGTTACTGGTAGAGATAAAACGAGTTTGAAATCTTAAAATGATCCGGAGAGGCGGGAGAGTAATTCTAGGACGCACCATATATACCACTATGTCGGACCACTATACAGTACTTGACAGATCAAAATGTATCTCAATTTAATAGAATGATGAAAACCAGTATTTTATACGACCTAAATTTAAAAAAGTAATATTTCCAATGATGATGATGATGATGATGATATAAGCCCATTGAATCCTTGAAAGGGCAAGGGCCTCCTGTCAGAACACATGGGTGGTTCTGCTTAACTCTTTAAGTCAACCAGTCCTTAAGAGATCATATATTTCCAATACCTGCCATAAAACACCCCGCCAAAAAGTCGCCCAAATAAATTCCAAAATGTCCTCTGGGTGGGTTTAAAAAAACGTTTTTTTCAGCCTGTTGTGAACCATGTCACCAAGAGGTGGAAGGGAACGGAGCGTGATGGACCACTAAGGGCCGAGTTACCGTGAGGGACAGTGGGGCGACTCGGTATTAAGTACTCAAGACGAAGTCGACGAGTCGTAGCGCGTTCGAACGCGCGGGGTGGATTTCAGCACTGAAAACCGGGTCGGCAAGGGACGAGTGGCGTGGCGCGGGGAAGGGCGGGGCGGATCGGATCGTTTGGAGCGGGGGGGGGGGGGGGGGGGGGGGGGGGGGGGGGGGCGGGGCGGATCGGATCGTTTGGAGCACTGGGGGACGAGTTGGCGGATTGGTGGGGAGGGCTGGTGTCGATTTGATTACAGAGATCACAGTCATCGAGACGCGGAGTAGGACGTAACGGGCCGAAGCGGGGAGTGGAGGTGGTTTGTTCGCCGAGAATCCAAGCCCTGTGAAGTAGACCGGAGGGGCGGGGCGAGTTCGGGCATTGATGACCGAATCATCGAGAGGCGGAGAGATACGGAGCGGGGCGTGAGGGCGTCGGATGACGCGGGGTGGGTTTGATCTCCGAAGAGAGAGACGCCGTGATTAAGACCGGGCATGGGCGGGGCAGGGCTGCGCGGTATTGAGCACTGGAGTCGGAGTCTGCTAAAGGCGGAGCGGGGCGGAACAGGACCGCGCAGGGAAGTGTTAGGCGGATTTGAACACTGAAGACCGAGTCGACGAGAGGCGGAGTGGGGCGGGGCGGGGCGGGGCGGGGCGGGGCGGGGCGGGGCGGGGCGGAGCGGAGCGGGGCGAGGCGGAGCGGGGCGAGGCGGAGCGGGGCGAGGCGGAGCGGGGCGAGGCGGAGCGGGGCGAGGCGGAGCGGGGCGAGGCGGAGCGGGGCGAGTCAGAGCGGGGGTGAGACGGAGCGGGGCGAGGCGGAGGGAGGAGGGGCGGGTTTGCGCTCTGAGGAGCGAGCCGCCGAGAGCCGAGCAGGCAGCGCGGGGTGGAACACTGAGGACCGGGTCTGCAAGTGGGGAGAAGGGGGGTCGGGCGAAGGCGGGCGGCTGAAGAGCTGGCCCCCGAGAGGCCGCCTCAAAGCCGCCGTCGCCCTGGTTACCAAGCTCCCGAGGCGCCGGAGGGCCCAGAGGCGGTGCGCAGGGCGGAGGGCGGGGGCGGGGCCGGGGAAACGAGCCCTTCCGCCGGGAACAGGTGCGCGGGCGAGGCTGAGGCAGCGGACGAGACGTCCAGGGCTTTGGAATCACGCCGCACGCCTGCCCGCTCGCCTCACTTGCAGTTGGCTTATTCTGCTCGCTTTCCGTTTCTCAGAGTCCTATGATCAGGAAAATATCGTGGAAAATCGAGAACTATGTTTTTTGTTTTGGTTTTTCATAATATGAATAATATAATTTGAATGTTTATAATATGAAACATCGACCTTCCTAAGATTTTTATATTGGAACAAGCGATTACGTATACGTAAACATAATTTAATATAATATCATTTAATAAGTTGTGGGTGCATAATTAAGGTGGGTGCAATATAAAGGTCCATAATTAATTAATATGTTAGTTACGTTTGTAGACAAAATGCTTTCATCGCGATCATATTTTCACATGGTTCTCGGTTTCAATCGGAGCTTCGCCACAGTTCTTCCTACTTTTTTTTCGTTCATTCATTATCTCAAGAAAAAGGAGTATCATAGATTTGAAGAAATGTAAATAATCCAGTTGCAACGGCATTTACCTCGAGGCAAAATGGTTAGCAATCTCATATTTTACCATTTGTTACCGGGCCTATTGCTTACCTGTTATTTATTGTCGAACCCAAATTTTATCAACGTCATTTTGGACAGAAAATTAGGAACACGCTAGATTGACATCCCCCGACATATCCACATTAATTAACGGTAAATTAGCGTTGCTTTTGAAAAGTCAGTCAGTAAATAAAATTGAATCAATTAAATTAATTAAAGAAATCAAATAAATGAATAAATATAATAGGTAAATAAAGTGTATGATTTATTTGACTTCTTTTTCTGAGAATACAACGGGTTTATAATGCACTGTCATGGAACAAATTTGATGTCTTACTGTTAAGCGCTCGGCCCTCTAGCCCTCGGGACCCAAAATGTCACAATTATCTTCATGTTCCATTTTTCAGATATGAATTCTCGAAGGATTTTATTCTATTGTAGAGTTCATTGCTCTTCATATCACTGGGATAAAGGAAACAAAGGAAGACACTTTCGAAATACGGATGATATCTGGATCTGTACAAACAAGAATTAGCACTTAGTTCGTTTACTCTGCGATCTTGAACCACATACCAAAAACCTCCAGCACATGCACTAAATTTTGATTGTCAGCTGCGCCTCTTCCGTAATCTTAGACTTCCATCAGGTAACTTATCCGTTGTTCAAAGTGTAGATCATCACGCTTCTGTACCTGTGACAATTGATGTCTTCGACCATGATTCTGTCGAACTCATAAGGAGCCAACCGCGTGTCATCAGTTGATCGTTGCATAGCAGCCTCCCGCCCATCAACTCGTTAACTCGTTGGCGGACGGGCGTAAGAAAGACGAAAAGTTGGTTGACAACGTCATTCATACGCCTCACGAGACAAACTCCACCCTCTTAAAGTTTTTTACTACCTATATTAAAAATAATAGTGGTTGGTTGGAACAAAATTGCAACTATTGTTTTAATATAATACTAATAATAACAACAAATCATTAAAAAGACGGGGAAGTGCGAGACATTGCTGGGAATAGCCACATTTTGCGCCAAGTATTGTAGAGGTACCGGTAGTCCCTAAATCTGTTCCTTAGGAAGCCCAAAATAAATCTAACCAAAAGCGATCGATTTTGGGATCAACTTCTCACTTCACCGTGTTACACTGCAAGCGCTTCGTGTGAATAACGTCAAGATATTAAAAAAATAACATATCAACGAAGTAAAAGCATCGCGCTCAAAACATCGATGTCAAAAACATCGGCACCAATAAATCGATGTTAAATATATCGAAGTTTGTATAAAAATATCGACATTATGAAAATATCGCCGTCGATATATCATCCCTAGGGTAGTCCTAACTCCCCATTTGACAATGCAACACTCCTAACGCATCGTACGAACCATGCCAAGATATTCAAAAATAAAATACCAACGAAGTAAAAACATCGATGTCAAAAAAATCGGCATAAATAAATCGATGTTAAAAATATATGGATGTTTGTATAAAAATATCGATATTTTGAAAATATCGACGTCGATGTATCATCCCTAGGGTAGTCCTAACTCCCCACTTGACAATGCAACACTCCTAACGCATCGTACGATCCATGCTAAGATATTCAAAAATAAAATACCAACGAAGTAAAAACATCGAGCTCAGAACATCGATGTCAAAAAAATCGGCATAAATAAATCGATGTTAAAAATATATGGATGTTTGTATAAAAATATCGATATTTTGAAAATATCGACGTCGATGTATCATCCCTAGGGTAGTCCTAACTCCCCACTTGACAATGCAACACTCCTAACGCATCGTACGATCCATGCTAAGATATTCAAAAATAAAATACCAACGAAGTAAAAACATCGAGCTCAGAACATCGATGTCAAAAAAATCGGCATAATAAATCATGTTAAATATATCGATGTTGGTATAAAAATATCGATATTTTGAAAATATCGACGTCGATGTATTATCCCTAAGATAGTCATCACATCACACCTCACCACACTACACTGCAAGCGCGTCGAGCGGATCACGCCAAGATAGACCCGGGCGGAGGTAAGTGAAACACGTTACGCTTTACATTCACGTAACAACGGCCGCCTAATGAAGAAGCATTGTGCGCCGCAGATTGGCACGTGTCGTGGGCGCTTCACACGCGAGCCGAGCCGAGCCACGCCGCGTCGCGTCGCGTCGCGCGCTTGACAGCCCGGCGATTGCCTGCCCCGATGGGGAAGCTCATCGGGCTATTACAAGCGCGTGAGCGGAGCACTCACAAAGGCCAGGTGAGAAGGGCGCGGAAAGGCGGCTGCCCTTCAAGGGAATAATGGCAGCGGGCGCTCGCCTTGCATCAGGGGAGGATGTCTTAATCCTCGGATAACTACAGTTAACGAGAATATTTGTTCAAGGAAGGAAGAGAAAACAGCTTTCTTTCTGTAGTAGAATGGACGGGACAAGAGTAAAATTAGAATTGAGCCGTAGCTTGTTAGAAGCAATCATAATGATTTATAAGTAAATTTATACTGCCTATAATGCTGTCACGGCCAACATAAATCACTAGTTCTGCGATCATGAAAATTCCGTGATTGGTTGCAAGTAATCTCGCAAAATGTTCGTTTAAGAATAAAATAATATACCTTCCTAGGCTGTTGAAAACAATTAAAATATCTGTCAGGAATGACCGTTTTAAGTAGTTTTTATGTTAGAACATTATGAAATGAGTCCAGACAATACGTTAACGAGTTTTCGTAAGTTTTTGAAAGAGGATGGTGACATTAGGGCAACAATATTTATAGAATATTTCGATTTATTGTAATTATAAATTTGAAGTTTTCGTGATAATAAGTGAAAATGGATACTTCAACATATCAGACTATTTTTGAAATGAACTGAAATGGATTTTTTAAATGTATGTTTTTGTCAGTAATGGAGCGTTGGTGGTACCATGGAATTCTTGGTATTGTAAACGGGAAGAAGAGCAGTATATTAAACATCTCGTAGCTATGCCATCAGTAAGCACAAAAAACTCATGCAATATCGTGAGACGATGCTCGGAGGTGGTATAAGATAGTGTACTGTAAGTAAGATTTTTTGACGTTGCATCGTCACTACAGGTCCTCTTTCACGGCTCCCTATTGGAGTCCGCCTTCCCTCTCCCTTTTTCGCGCGTGACCTTCAGACGCCAAGTTAACAAAAATCCTAAGTACGTACTATACTAAAATCGTAACGTAGACACGTTACACTTCAGTAATTTAAATGTTGCATTCAGCAGGCTGGCGTTGTTTCTTAAATCGACTGTGTAAAGAGGATTTCATCACTGTTGCATTCAGTGAACTGCGTTATTTCCCGGATCGTCTTGGTGGGGGGTGGGGGGGTCGCAGCTGGGGGACATACCTAGAAATGGAAACCGAACTAAGCGTTGAGTAGATCGGCGCCTGATCTCACGTTCCAAAGTCGGAGGAACACACTATCTCCTGGGATATCACAAGTACTACACTTATGGGACTAAAGAGCTCCGTTGTTAACGAGCCCAGAATCAGTACTTGTTACTGAACCTGTTGATTTATTTGACGCCGAATTTATTTGGGCAATTCGACTAGTACAGATGTCTTGTGGCGGACCAGGCTAAAATCCCATCCATAGTTTTAGAGAATGCTCCTTGGCCGTTGTGCGATGGGGTCCGTCGCCTTGCGAGGAGGGGAGGGGGTCGCGCAGGGCCACTGACCGGAAATGCCAGCCGCGCCGCCGCCTTCCGGCCCTCGCCGCACGGCGTTGGACAGGGCCTGCGCTCACACTCCGCTCCGAGATGGACGATGATCTCAGGCAGGGAGACCGTTAACGAACTCCACACTGCGAAGTGGTTCTGGAATGGGCACCGCTCTGACTATTTATAAGACTATTTCACTTATTTTATTTATTTCACTTATTTTATTTATTTCACTTATTACATTTATTTCACTTATTTCATTCTTTTCATTTATTTCACTTATTTCATCTATTTCACTTATTTTATTTATTTCACTTATTTATTTATTTCAATTATGTTTATTATTTCACTTGTTCTATTTATTTCACTTATTTCATTTATTTCACTTATTTCACTTATTTTATTTATCTCAATTATTTTTATTATTTCACTTATTCTATTTATTACACTTATTTTATTTATTTCATTTATTTACTTATTTCAAGTTTAAAACTGTCAAAATTTTGTTTGTGAACTGCAAAAATGTCTGTTCTTTCAACAAAATGACTGTTCTGTAATATAATTACGGCAATGGGCTTTTAACTCGCTTTTACTCATTAGTTCATGAAATTTGTTGTTGCGCATCGTTGTTTTCCTTCAAAAACCAGTCAAGTCCGTAGCCAGTTCTTTGGACGTCACTGGGTTTTGAAGTAATAATACTAGTATATGAAATTTCATGATTTGTTTAGAAGTCCTTTTTTTACACGAAGATACTGTGTGTGTCCGTAAAGGGAAAATATCGTAGACTTCGTTGATATGGGTTAAAAATGAAGTTGGTTAAGAAAGATCACACGTCAACGTGTGCTTGAATCACCTTTAAACAGTGCCAGATATATTCAATAATTCGCATGATCCATCCGTACTCACTTTTCGGAGGCTGATATTTGAGAAAAAACATATTTGCACCGATATTCTAACTTATATCTCCAGCAAACTGAGACAAAATACATACCACCACGCCAAAAGGTGGTATCTCGATCGAGGGATTTGGTCCAGTTTTCCTTGATTCAGAGAGCAATTACTGGGATGATTTTCTTTCTGGGACAATAAAAGTAGATTTTAATCCGCCACCAAACGTCACATTCAGTGATTTACTGGTCATCAAGGCCTGAAAAGCTTGAAATCCATTCCTAAGCCAAAGGCCGTTTCGGGTGTTTCGACTATCTCGCATCTTCTGCGTTCGTCCGCAGAGCGCGCGCGATTCGCGTCTGGCCGCCTGCCTCCGCCGCGCGCCACCAGATGCCTCTCGCGGGGCCTCGCGACTTCTCGCGCCTCGCCTTCTGGCCTGCCGCCGCGCCGTCCCTGCCGCCATCGCTCGTCGCGGTCGCCGTCACTTCTGCCACCGCTAGACCCAACTGCCACCGTTGATCCTGCTAATCTCGCCACCGTGTCACCATAGGCTAAAGAGATATAATTATTTACTCTATGGTGTCACTATCGTTACTGCCTGAACCATTCCTGCCTCCAACAGCACTGCTGTTGCCGTCGCCACCACAGTCTCCGCCACTGCCGTCGCCATCGCCTTCGACTCTGCCTCCCCCCAAAATGTTTTAGTTAAACTATTATTGTCCCAAAGAGGTCTTTTGTAAATAGTTTTAAGTAGATATAATTGGCATTTTTAAGTTATAGCGCTCACAAAATTCCATGAACCAAAAGCCACCCCCACCTTTCTGACCGTTTCCCAAACCGCCACCGTCACCGCCACCGCCACCGCCACCGCCACCGCCACCGCCACCGCCACCGCCACCGCCACCGCCACCGCCACCGCTACCGTCACCGTCACCGTCACCGCCACCGTCACCGTCACCGTTCCCGTCTCCGTCCCCGTCAATTCCTGCCAACCCCGCCGCCGCTCCGTGTCACTGTGGGTAGAGCCTGAGCCATCACTACCACTACCACCACCACCACCGTCACTTCAGCGCCGCGTCCTTCTCTGCCTCCAGCGTCGACAACGCCACTGTCCCCGCCTCTGCTGCTGCCACAGCCATCGCCTCACCCCCGCCGCCACCGCTTCCACCTTTCCCTCAGTCAACGCCTCCGCCGTAGTCCGCCTCAGCCCCGCCCTCGTCCCGGACACTGCTCTCCGCAGTCCCTGCCTCTGCTCCCCTTCGCCGCAACCCTCGCCTATCCTTATGCTTCCCCCATCTCTACACCAAGCGCCGTCGCCGTCTCCCCTGCCAACTCCGGTGCTATGTCCATAGAGTAAAGAATTTTTAGTCTTTACTTTTTAGTCTCGGCTATGGCCCTACCTGAGCTTACTGAATCTCCTGACCCATCACTACAACCACCATAATTACTACCGCCTCCGACGCCGCCACCACCGTCACCCCCCCCACCACCACTACCACTACTACTACTACCACCACCCTCACCACCACCACCACCACCACTACTACTACTACCACTACCACTACTACTACCCCCACCCCCACCACTACCACCACCACCACCACCACCACCACTACTACCACCACAACCAACATCACTACTACCACCACCACCACCAACACCACTACTACCACCACTACCAACACCACTACTACCACCACCACAAAACCACCACTACCGCAACCACCACAACCACTACCGCCACCGCCGCCGCCGCCGCCACCACCACCCTTTCCACCACCATTGCCGTCCTTCCCCGCCTCCACCACCGCCGCCGCCTCTCTCCCCGCCTCTGCCACCGCCACCGTCGGTCTCGTCGTCCGCGGTCCCGTTAGCGGCACAAAGGCTCGTCGTCCCCTCCGGCCGCGCGCGCGCGCGCGCGTGTGCGTGTGTGTGCACGCATGCGTGAGGCGCGCGAGTGTGTGCGAGGGGTTTTTGCGGAGGCGCCGGGTGGCGGCGGCGGCGGCGACGGTCCAAGGTCGGCGGCGGCATTCCGCGACGAGCCGCATTCTTGCGCCGGGAGTCGAGCTGGGACTCCTGGTCGCGCGTCGCCTACCCGCCGTGTCGCCTACTCTCCGATGCGAGAGCGTTGTGGGTCTGCATCACACGCGGTGGCCGTTCTGCTTGGTGGAAAGAGGTGAATGGTTTTCGAATTTACTGGCCCTACTCTTCCTATTAATTATAATTAATAATGAAGATTATCTTGGCTGTCCGGGTGACGCCACGTTCAAGGTTTTATTGCCGACGTTTCGATAATCTTTTTCGAGATATTCTTCAGGGCTGATGATCGAAACGTCCACAATACAGCCTTCAACGCGGCGTCAGCCGGACAGCCAAGATAATCTTCAAGATTCTGGCCGCGGAAGCCTACGACTTCATATAAATAATAATTATTGTTGTCAACACTTTCGAGCGCTCCTTCTGCACATTGGTACTGTTGTAGGTACATTATTGTCGGTGGAAAAATCATTGTCCGGTAGCTCCGTTGATCAAGGAACACCAATCTGGGAGACTGATCGTATGTCTCAAGAATTTGACATTTGAAGTGAATAGTAGTGGATACTGTTGCGTTCGTTCTTGAATAACAGGTTTGGCCCAATCTTGGATGTAGTGCTAATGTTTTGGAGGATATCCAAGGAGTAATCAAGGGTTCTTAACTTACCAGTCATGGCATAGAGTTTTCAACCTCCAAATCTTGTCTGGGTCTGAGTCTGCCCTTGGGGGTTTACATATTCGGTAAATGAATGAGATTCTATAGTTTGTCTTAATTTGAGTTATGATTTCTGATAATTGAGTTTATGTATGAGTATATTAAGTTTAGGTAAAGTACAGGATCAGCAAAATACAGAATATTTTCTTGCAAGATCTAATAAATTGCATGAATAACTAGTATCCATATGGCTTTCAAGTGACACCTAGTTAAAAGTTTCGTAGACAGAAGGAAATTCAAGGACCCTGTGAGATCTTCCTTGCAGGTCTTGCAGAATAACTGAAGTGTCTAGTTCAGGGTATACGGAACATTAGCAAAGTGCATATTGATTTGGACGCAGAACATTGTAACCTTTGTTTAATATTAACATAATAAACATGTTATTTTAATTTCTGACTAGTTATTTGGAATATTTCAAAGGCCCTACAGCATATACGAATCAATTGTTAGCTCTATCTCCGTATTATTACGGGAAGAGTTGAATAATTGTTTAATAATGCAGTTTTAAATGTTTAATAGGAAATTAAAGAATATACATAGGATTTGCTGCAAATCCCTTCTTTACACGTAATAAAATAGTGAACCAAACATTTTAACCGTGAACGTAGGACTGTGCCCCACAGAAGTTGTCGGATAAGATGTTTCGAAGGAAATGCGAACGTGGAATATGGCGGCGTCTTCGCAAAAGTGAGGCCATCAGCGAACGCCGGCGCGGAGCGATGTTCAAAGACCTCTGGTGACGAATGAGTCGGTTTCGCTGTGCTTCCACCTGCCAGCTAAACATCCGTCACGGCGACGTTTCCACCGCGGCCGCCGCATCAGCCACCGGCTCGGAGCGACGCGTAGGGGGCGGAGACGCGGCGCCGTATCGCTCGACAGCCCGCCATCCGCCCCGCCCCCAACCCCGCCCCCGCCCCCGCTTCCGACCCTGCCACCGCCGCAGGGCGCGCTTCCGCTCCAAACGCACCCCCGCCTCCCCAGAGCACCTCTGCCCCCGTGTCGGCTTCAAGCCTCGCGCCACGGCCACGCCCCCTGCAACACACCTCCATCGCCCCGCCACTTCCAGACTGGGGGTTCCCGATACAGACGCCGTCTCCTCCGTCGACTCCATCGCCGCCTATTGCCATCTCCTCGGCTCCCGCCTCTTCCCTCCCCTCTCCCGTTACCCCTCAGCCTAGACTGCCAGTCTCCGCCTTCGCTGCCATATCGCTCACCCCGCCCTCGCCGGCGACAAAACTGGCTCCATCGCCCCGTCATTTCCAGTTCCGATACAGCCATGACCTCAGCCGCCGTCTCCACCGATTCTTCCCCACTCGCCTCCCACTGCTGCCCCTCGGCTCCCGCCACTTCTCCGTCTGTCTCCCACGATTCCGCACCCACTCTTCCACTCGTCTCCACCTTTTATCACCATATCGCCCACCCCTGTTCAAGCCCCGCCCTCGCCCTCGCCTGCGGCAACACACCTCCATCGTCCCGCCACTTCCAGCCTGGGGGTCCCCCATACTGACGCGGTCTCTGCGGCTCACTCCACCGCTTCTTCCCCTGTCGGTAGCTCCTCCCACCGCCATTCTCTCAGCTCCCACCAATTCCCCGCCTCTCCCATGCTATACTCTGCGGCCCAGACTGCCAGTCGTCGTCACCTTCACCATCACATCGTCCACCCCTCTTCAAGACCAAAACATTCGCCCTCGCCTGTGGCAGAACTACTTCCATCGCCCCATCCCTTCCCATCCCGACACAGGCACGGCCTCCGCCGCCCGCTGCAACGCCTCTTCCCCGCTCTCAAGCATCTCCCACAGTCGTTCCTTCGGCTCCCCGCCTCTCTCCCGCAACTCCGTGACCCAGACTGCCACTCGTCTCCATCTTTTTTTATCACCATTTCGTCTATCCCCAAAGAAGCCCCGCCCCCGCCCTTGCCCGCGGCAATACTACTTCCATCACCCCGTCACTTCCAGCCCTGACACAGCCACTCGCCTCCACCTTCACCACCATTTCGCCCATCCCTCTTCAAGCACCACGCCCTGCCATCATCCGAAGCAAGGCCTATGGCTTTCTCCATCTATGCTAGCCTTATTGCTCTCGATGCAGCCACAGACTCTGCCACCCCCTTCACCGCATCTTCTCCACTCTACAACCCTCTGCACCCCGCCATTCCCTATGCCCCCCGCACTGCCCCGCCTAGCTAACCTCTCCGTCACGCTCGGCCTGTCTCCCGCTACACCGTGACCCAGCCAGTCCGTCCGCTCCACCGTCTCCATGTCCCCGCTCCCGTCACTCCGTGCTTCCCTTCAAGCCTCCCGCCCCGCACTCGCTCTGGGCAAGACCCACACCCTCACTAACTCCATCGCCCTCACTACTTCCTCCGCTACTGCCAGTATTTCTGACAAGCCTGCCAACCCAATCCACTGCCACAAACCTTCTCCAGCACCCCCTCAACCCCATCTCTCCCGCCAGTCCCTCCACCCGACACTCCGCAGGACGGCAGCCCCACAGCCCCCACCTCTCGCCGCCAACCACCACTCCGCCCACCCCTCACGCTCCCGCCCCCCGTCGTCACCCCCGTCGCTGCTTCGTCCGTCGCTCTCTCTCTCTCGGTCTCCGTTTCCGCCAGCGCCGCAGCAACGGCGGCGTCCGCGCGGGAATTGTAAATTCAAATGCCGCCGGCAGAGGTCGCGAGGCGGGCGGCGGGGGCGGGGAGGCAGGGCGTTTGCATTGCAGATGCGGGCGCGCGCGCGGCGGCGGCGGCAGGAGAGAGAGGAGAGCCGTCAGCGGAGCGAGGCGGGCGCCTGACACAGAGCCGGCGTTGTTCCGGCGTGGCCCGTAAACTGCTCAGGTACCGCTCGGGCGAAGGACGCGTCATGGGCGGTCCCGCGCCGCAGCCGCAGACGCCGACACGACGCCGTGCGACGCGACGCGACGCGACGAGACCGAGTCTCGTCGCGCGCCCCATTGGCCGGAGGGGCGGCTGCGACGGAGGTGGCGGACGCCCGCCGAGATTCGCGCTCGTTATGCCTCTGCCGGTGTTGTAAGCCTGCGCTTGCTCATCAATAGCATCGGATGTTTAGGCACTAATAAATCGTCTTTTAGGCTCCTGCAAAGGCTCTGAAAAAGCCAAGAATAAGGAGAAAAAGGTACTGTCATAAGTTGTTTTTTTCCCTATGGCTTTTATCCAGCCGACAGCCGGTTGCCCTCTTTACGTCCCGGAAGGGACGCATATTCGACCATACACTAGACAAACACTCTGCAGGCTCCTGATCTGGGGTCAGCAGAACGCGAGGCCTCTGCGACAACACACACAAAGTCAAGTGACAAACAGCCATGCCTAAGGCGGACTCCTGAACTCCGCTATGACCCTTCGGACCGTTGAGTCGGTACTGCTCTTTAGCCACCTCGGCCATCCAGGTC
>BLKR01017276.1:0-13445 GCA_011170035.1 Teleogryllus occipitalis
GTCGGCCCGGTGGCCGAGATCGCTAAGGCTGTAGTGTCGTAGTGATCTCGAACCGAAGGGTCGCGGGTTCGAAGTCCCGCCTCGGGGATGGTTGTATTTGTCCTTTCACCCCTCATCATCACCATTTCGCTTCACCCTCATAGTTACCATAACGTTAATGCCAATAGTGGTCGCTAATGACCTGGCTGTTGATGCGACCTTAAATAAAAAAGTATTTTCTTGAATTCGAGCAAAAAAATTAAAGAAAAAATTTGCTCCCACTTTTTCAGAGAATATAGAAAAGCAACAGGGTTTTATGTAAAAAATTAAAAACTTGATCCACGGAATTGCCCCACTATATTTTACTTCTCCCGTCTACAACATGTTTGAGGTCAAAATCATGTAAGACCGAATCTGACGCGCTGATGCATGAGCCTAATGTGGCACATGCATTCATCATACACACATCCCGATTTTGAGGTACAAAAGTGCGTGTGTCTCCTCAGAATATTATCAGTATTAACCATCTTTGTAACAACACTTACAGACTTTAACCCTGACGTGTATGCGACGTTAGAGCTCTATAGAACTTCAAACCCGGGATTTTGCGACCAAAAATACGAGGTCGTATTGTTACGGTGATTTCAATACTTTTCTTTCGTATACTATATTACCCATAAGTTACTCCCCATTTTACTTTATTATATCAACCCTACATTACTAACATTTTTACGTCCCAAAATTCGATAACGTATCATTAAAGTGATTCCATTTTTCCCCTGCTTAAGTATAAGAAAGAAAAGTAGAAAATTGACTATGAGTAGGGCTGGGACCCTCAAGGATCCGCCACTGAAGTCTTCACGTCTACACTAATCGATTGCATTGCGAATGGCCCTTCGGCGGCGGTCGTAGTGGAGCCAATTTTCATCCAAATTTCTATCGCCCAACGGCGGACAAAACCAAAAGAATAACATCTTCGTTCGGCAGCCGATGTTTCTGACTCCATCGTTCGGGTTCTCTATGACTATTTCCTTTCCCCATCACATGTTTTAACTAATCTAGCACATAAAAAAAATCCGACATCTGCCGACCCAAATTCCGGCCAAAATCGTCTCCACTACGATCGCCGCCGAATCAGCTTTATAAGCGCACGTTTTCTTGAACCCCTTACCTACCCCTCATTCCTTTATTAAGATGAATTAGGCATAAATGATAGCAATAAGCGTTGTTGACAAAATCTGATAACCAGAAATGTTCGCTCCCATGTAATAGAAACTATTTTGGACTATCAAACGAGCTGTAGAGTTGATAGAATACACGGGGAGAGATGGCCCAGGGCAACTGATGTCACTGCAGTCCCTCTAACCGGGAGATCCTAGGTTCGAGTCACGACAGTGGTAGGATTTTTTGACACTAGCTACATTATTGGGCCGAATTCAGTTGCTGTCTGTAGGAGACTTCTACCGGCCGGCTGCTCTGATCGGTATTTTTTCCGTGGTTTCTCCGATCAATACCCGGCGAATACCAGGTGAATGCCGCAGTACCCTAACAAACAGGCCACGGACTGTGGGCAATCTTTCCTTTATCTTTCTTGTCCTATCACACATGCTGGAAGATAGGTCGGGAGCTTACAGCTGGGCGATACCCCGCTGGAAGAAGATACCTGGTCGTAGGAAACCCCGTTAGCTGACGGTAGGTCGGTGCCGGATCTCACCACCCAGGGGGGAAGATCACCGCTATCTTTCGAGGAAAACATGCACTACACTTTCGGGATTAATGACCTTAACTGTCGACGCATCCGGAATCATTAATAAAAATTTTATATAATAGTCCTAACGTACCAAATTAATCAACACACACTCCTCTCGCATCAAGCTCAAGGGATCAAGAAAAGGGGCTCAAAGGAACAAGAGGGTTAAAAACACGTGAGCGGGTATTGAGAAATTACTGTAAGAAGGGACCACTTTGACAGGTCGGGAAACAAATGAACGTCATGCAGGGCGATGTCATTGCAAGAGATTTACAAATTATTAATCCATTTACAAATGACCCATCTGTAAACCAACGCACTGACAAAATGAGTGCATGGACGTAACCTGCAGTCGAGTTCTGTTGCCAGCAATAGCCAAAGAGTAGCTGTCAAAGCGGTCCCTTCTTAGAGTAATTCATCTTCCCCATGCTAATGAGCATACCTCGTAACTCCTGATGGGACAATTTTGCAATGTAAAGAATAAACATAGCTAGTTCACAGAATTTTAGTTTCCGTTCTCGTTGAACTCATAAATACAGAGGAACTGAACTATTTAAGATGCCCGATTTGGTATTTACTTTTACGTATTACTCTTCTTTCGTAATTATCTTTGATCATGAAGTAAACAGGAAATAAAGGAGGGAATTATGAGGTTTTCTACTTATCATGCTGTAGCCCTGACTGACCTGCGCAGCGACGCGCGCCCGGCGGCCGCACGTGTCGAGCAGGCGCAGGCCCAGGGGCGGCAGGGGCGGCCAGGCGGGCGGCGTCGCCCTCAACGCCCACGCCAGCGCCACCGCCGCCCGCGCCGCGCCCGCCTCCGCCGCCGCGCCGGCCTGCTCCGCCGCCGGCGCCGCCGACGCCGCCTCGGACGGCCCGGCGCCGCCGCCTACGCACCCGGCGCTGGCGCGGGCCGGCAGCAGCACCGCCACCTGCCAGCCGCCGCCTCCGCCCCCCGCCGCCGCCGCCGCCGCCGCCGCCGTCGCCAACACCAGCGCCACCACGCCCGCACAACGCATCGTCACACGAGCACCCATCAACGGGCAACTATCTACCACCAGCCGGTGGAAGGAAACTGCAACAACGCAGCGAGTTTGGAATCAAACTTCGTATTTCCGATTTCTGCACACGCTCCGCGCGCGCCGTGGTCTAATGTCTTTCTGACCATTTGTTTGTTTTCCTACTTTGCATGATTGGCCATAGATGCCCGTAAAGGGAAGGAATTGTCACAACTCCGTAGATTGAACGTTCATTGCACTCTTCGTCCGTTTAGAAAGCTGCACAAATTTATTCTGTATTGGTCATTACGCGTTTGTCAAAAGCAAGGTCTGCTTCGGTGAGCGATCATTGTCCGTTACCTAGTACACAGAGCTTTCACACGAAACTGTGCCGCACGAGAAGGTCGCGTACGTTCATTATCAAGGTCACGCACTGTTAAAGGTCGTGTCTACGAGGGATTGACATTCAGGAGCTTTTGCGCAATTTTGTCAGAAGGCGAGTGCTACTTCCCGCAGTGGCAATGTCAGACAAGAATCTTCCGGAGATTGCGTCAGTTTTCACACGATTTGCATGCCGGTTCACATATCTTCTAAGCACACTACACACACTTCTCCCTTTGTAATAGTTTACACTTGGGCTTGCACGGAAAATCACTGTATGTCACTAAGTGGTGGAACTTCTTGACGATTCTTCAATCTTTATAATCCTTCATAAATATCCACACATAAAGGAATATTTTCCGGTATTTGTAGATTATTTCCCCCAAACGAATTTTAATTGATGAATGTTTTAAATTTAAAGGGACTGTAATCCCTATCATTCATTTTAAATTCGACACTATTTTTTGTCCACATGTACGCGAGATGCAATACACGTTAATCAGTTCGTCCAATGGTAAAGCTATCAGACAGTCCAACTGGAACACTGTTGTCACCCGGTGCACCCACAAGCTCGTTCCGAAGCCTGCAGATGGAAACGCACGAGCCGTCCTCGGCGGTGAGGACGTGCGGAGGAGCGAGGGCGCCGTCCGCGTGATGCTGAGGCACTGCGGAGGCCGTCGAAGGCGCGCGCACGCGTCCTCAATGAGGCCGGGCCGGCGGGTGAGGGAGGGGAAAGGCGGCCGGGGAGAGGGCGCGACTGGGCTCTCACGGCCCTCTGGACTGCACCCGTTCACAAGCGCGCCGCGGGATCTACCTGCGCTTTGTTGTTTTCCTCGCAGATAACGAAGGCGGGCGCAGGCTTTTTCTCAAACTACTTTCTTCCTTGTAAACAATCTGCGTAGATTTGTGTCCGACGATAAAATGGCGCTTGTAATTGCGACTTCGCTCGTACTACTTTGACACGAGCCTGCCTTTTACTCACCCGTAAATCAGCTCGTTACGGGTTGTTTTTCATAAGAGTAATTTTTCAAGCCATTTTCCTTCTACACAAATACACCAGAAGAAACCTAAATTATCAACAAGGAGATGACGTATTTTATTGTGTTAATTATCACCCCTTTTTAAGAGTCAATCTTGAATATATTTTACAATATATTTCTTCGCCGTCTCAAATTATTTTAGGGACCGTTACCATTGTTCGTGAAGAGTACGTCAGAGATATTATTTACTTCTCCTAATTATATGACATTCTTTTCCGGCTGGAGTGGAGATAGCAGAGCGGTGTTTTGTTTTCTCCGGGGCCTAATGAAAGCCCAGAAGTTTCGCTGGCGGAGGTACAGTTAGCACTAGTGGAGCGTTGGAGTCTTCGTCGTCGTCGTCGGCGGCGGCGGCGGCGGCAGGTGAGGCGAGTCAACGCCCGCTGCGGTGATGCCGTTACAACCGGCTACTCCTCGCGTTGATCACCTCAAGGCGACCGGCGCCTTCGGCCGCTCACCACGTGTGCGATTCCGTGATCATCCCAACGATGCAACGATCCACCAAGAGGTTGAGACGCATATGCACGATATCACGTCGATCCTATTTCTGTGACACACCACAAGGACTGGTTACCGCATGGACGGGTCAGCAAATGAGACGAATTTCCAAACTTACATGTTGTTCCAGTCAACACTCCACTTTTTCAACTCACGAAATATTACGTTTTCATGTATTTTATAATAATCTTAAAATTGTTAGATAGAATTCCTCTGCAGCAGAACCTAATATTGTGTTTGCACTAAATAAAATGGCATTCTACTTCACATTACACTGTTTTCTTGAAACTTATGAAATCACAACTCGGCACTTTTACGAACATTGCTGCATTATGTGTTGCTGGAAAACAGAGACGCACTTGACCCGGTCGTCCGTTCCTTTCTTCATGAGCAGTAGGAGGACCTCAGCGCTGACTTTGCGTGTGTAGTTGGTACACGAATGCAGAACTGCAGATGTGGGTCGGTTTTTCTCGGTGAAGTCTTCTCTTTTCGAACTGTTCAAAGCCGCCCTAGTTCTCGTTAAGCAAATTGCAAAGGTGTTCTTATTTTCCATCAGAAGAAAGTGATTGTCACGATAGTACTATGTATTAGTCATTAAAACCTGAAGTTTGAAGCTCAATGAAAATTTCGTAATGAACTTTTAGATAATGCTTCACGGGCAAAATTGTACTTAAAACATCGATTTTTGATCATTAATACCAGAGTTTGTTTTTTTTTCACAATAATTACATCAATGTCTAAAATCATAAGCAAATAGAGAATGGATGATTGTTGTAACAATAAATTCAAGTGTCTTCTTTGTCTCAGGTTCGACCAGATGCCGGTATCTGGTGTTGACAATTAAATGCAACACGCTATATTATTGGAGGTTCATTTTAATATTTTCGTAATAAAACATTAACCATAACATCACTCGCAAATTTGAATTTAAAGCAACGACTGGCGCTGTACAAGATTGGCCACAATCATTTCAGCTACAATTAAACCAATGCCCAATACAAGTCACCCGTATAAAATAGATATATATTATTGGTAACAATGACAATCTTCATTGTTGCCTCTAGCGCGTTCGTTCGTACAATTAAATCAATGTCCAATACAATGCAATACTAGAAAATATATGTGTATTGTTGGTAACAATTACAATCTTCATTGCTTCCTCTGGCGCGTTCGTTCGTAAAATTAAACCAATGTCCAATACAATTCTCCACTATAAAATAGATGTGTATTGTTGTTAACAATGCCTGTCTTCATTGTTGCCTTGGCGCGTAGCCGGAGCGTGCACGGTCTGCGTGCCGTACGCGCGCGGGGGTTCGGTTCGTAGCGGGGCTGCGGTTCCGTTGCTTCGCCGCAGCCTCTCGCCAGACGAGGGTCAAGGTCAGGGACCACGTGGTGCTTCGCGCCGGCGCACCCGGATACAGCAGCCTCACAGCGAGGAATGCGCACCGAGGCACTTCAAGTGTTTCCGCACACAAGAGAAAACGATATCGCACGTTTTGTTCAGTCACGCGAGAGGTTTTTTGACACGTGTTGACGCCAAACCAAATTTCGGAACGTGGTCGGCGGGTATACATTTCACAAACGTTGGCTACCTTGTACCGGAGTTATTGTACTCCCTTTTATTTTTGTTATTTCGCCAACAGGAAAATGTTCGCATGAAATCAATGGATTTATGTAGCTAAAATGCAAAAAATGTACTTTAAAACGTAGGAGAACATTTTAAGAAAAGTATATAAACGTATAATTCTATGATTAATTTTCAGTCAGTTGTGAATTAAAACCACGAAAAAATCCTTCGTACGCCTTCCTTCGGAGGGGAAGTAAAGCATGCTGTCCCATGTTGTAGATTTACTGCTTGTAAAATACCTTCTTTCCCCGTTAAATGATGAAAGGAGCGTTGCAAAATTTGAATGGTCAGACGGAAGAGCGGGCCTGATGGTCCGAGTCTCGCCATTTAAAATAAGACCTTAACTAACTAGCCTGCCGTTTCACATCCGTTTGATGACTTAATTCACACCCATATTACATATTTTCATCTGCGTTTCGACATGATTTGCATCATTCTCACACTATTCTTGGTAGTGACGCTGAAAATTATAAATCACTGGTAAAACTATCCCTTATCTTTGACTGCACGCACTGATCTGTCACTTAGGGGCACATTTGACTGGCGGAATAATACCTTTCACAGAGAGTTGTTCAATTCATTTTAGAACCTGTCAAACTATTGTCTATCGCCCTGAATAAATCGTAGAATTTCTAGAACGATCTGCTCAACCAAACTACAGATGTTTAATACTCAAAACAAGCATGGAGGCTTGTCTTGTCTGACATGTAAGAGAACAGTCCTTTCTTCCGTGACATCTGAGCACGGGAAGGACCACAGGGGTGTTTTTTTGAGGATATGCAAAGGTCAGCTGATTACGCGCTATCGGTGCCCTTCGCGTGTGACGAACATCAACTGTCATCCATACTGTACGCATGGCGATATCACGCTGAACGACAGAGGAAACGTCTGTACTGCAGCCGGTAGTCATGGAGCCGACACAAATGCCAATCAGAACTCAAACACATGCGCATTGGATTTTTTTTCGCGCGGTTCGTTTAAAACATACTATCCCACTTTTGTGCGGTGTGACACTTTCGAATACACCATCTGCCACGTGGAAACTTCGATTCGTCACAGGTCTTTCCAAAAGTCCATTCATTCGTTGAGGGTTGAATGATTTAGTAAAATAATGGGACATTCACGAAAGCGTTCCTTCTGTGATTTCAAGAACACGTCTGTCTCATGAAGCGCGGAATCACTCTACGCCAAGTACTGTTGCAGAATGACTTTAAAAAACGCAAAAACTCACTCACAGGAGACGAGAAAACTTGCTTCACATTCTAAACTCATTTCCCGAATTCATGACAAAACACATTGACGTTATTGACATACAATTCTTAATTAACCAATGTCCACATATGTAGCTTTCCCTTACAAAAATTCACATATGTATTCCGGAAATAAGTTGATCAAGAGAGCGTTACATTTGCAGTTTGCCGTTAATTTTCAACAATGCACCATCGTGTGAAAGGGATCAGACACAACTGTGTTTGTTGATTGCTTCTTGAACACTCGAGTGAATTCCCAGAGTAGGAAATAACACATTTGCAGGAATGCTGCGACGTCGATTCACTGCGCTGTGTATAGCTGGTGTAAAGTCAAGGGATTCTCCTGCAATGACGAATTCGCTGGGTGGAAGGGCAGTGGCCTTCGCAGCGGCGAGGACATCCACGACGTGGATGCCTGTCTCGCTAGTCGAATTGCGTAACGTCGCTCCGTGAAGTCAGGTTAAGGTACTCGAGACACCGCCAATTCCTGGATGGGTGACCGTCACGGAATCTCGGGGATCTAATGGCGGTAAGCCTCTGGCCGAAGGGATAAAGGCAATGACTGACGATGACTAAGTTAACGGAGAGTTACTCCACGTTGGACGCATGGCAATGCATGGTTATAGAACGTTGTTACGAAAAACAGAACAACTTTTTAAAAAAACAACAACTGTGGATTCGCTTATTGTGGAGTAGCCCCCCCCCCCCCCACTGACCGCTCCTTGGTTTGCGGCAGGTGGCAACGGTCCAGTAGCGGACGTGAACTCGAACACGGTGGATTGGGAGACGCAAAAAGCGGACGAATTTTAGGGTAAGCTACTCGATTTACCTAAATTAAAAAATATGAAAAAAAAGCAAACGAATGTTGCAACAACAGCACACATTTTCTCACATTCGTTGTAACGGTTGTATAACATAATACGGCTTAAATGTACATTTGTATAGTTTTTGAAAAATTAGGGCACACCAAAATAACTTTTGTGTCATGTTAATAAGTCTCTATTCATTCAAAAATGTTGCAGAAAAAATTGAGCCATTTTTAGATAATCTTATTTTTTTATTTGTCATTATTTCTCGCAAAAGTATGAAAAAATGTCGCCTATTTCTGAAGATTTTTATTTCAAAACAATCTTTATCTGAAATATTGTTAGAAGGGGTTAGAAGTAGGATCCAAGGAACAGAAATACAATATTGGAGGCGAAGTTGTCAGGTTATCAGAAAAGAAAGAATTTAAAATCAAAGAATAATAGAAAGAATGAAACCTGGAAAATATACCTTTGAACTGATAGAAGCAAATGCTCTATTATGAAATGGGCATTTAAAAAGAAATGGACAGTGAGCCACTGTTAAAGAAGGTGTGGGAATACCATCCTGAAGAAAGAAGATATAGAGGAATACCAAGAAGGAAGTGGGATGAAGACACAAGATCAATGATGGTGGCGAGAGATTTAGAAGATGATGCCTGGAAAGATCTAAAGAAATGATTAGGCAGCGATAAACGACAACAGCTGTAGAATACTCGCTTTGCTACTTACTATAGTTGACTCCGGTTATAGTGAACTTGGATATAGTGAACTTTAGCCACTGGTCCCGTCTCACTTGCATTATAAATAAGCATTAGAAGATCCGATTATAGTGAAACTGAACCTCGGTTATAGTGATCGTAGGAAATACAACATCGAGGAAATTAATTCCCTCCTGGAAAAGAACATATCACCTCAGTGCCACAGGTTATGGAGAAATTCTATTTAATTTTGACATCATCGGATACAGTGAACCTCGGATATAGCGAATCAGATATGTTAGTCCCCGGAAGTTCACTATAACCGGAGTCGACTGTGCTACTTTTTCCTAATCGAGACCTTAGGGCGGCGGCAACCGTAGCAGCAACAGGAGGAAGAGATACGTACAATTTCATTAAATCACAGTCTGTTCAGCCAAAATGTGCCAAGAGTGCGTTCCTCACTGCCGCAATACAAGAGGGTGGGAGAAGATAAACGTGCACCCAGAGGGCGCAGCCCTCCTGAAAATTTCGAATAGGGTCATGTAGCTCTATGTAAAAACTTTTTTCTCTAAACACTAAAATTCCTGGTTCCCCTTTTTAAGCTGACAATTTGGGGAAATTGATACACGATATTTTTGAAAAAGGCTCTACAAACCTTCTGGCAATCCTGTAAATGGTTCAAAATAAGGTCTGCAGTAATTATGAATTGTATCATTCAAGTTATAATTATATTTTACTTGCACTATGCTTAATTTACGTCCTAGAAAAATTTTCCATATAAAAAAAATGGAAATAAAAATGTTTAATGAACACAGGAGCCCGGAGAAGCCCAGTAAAGTAGCCTCCCCTTCCCTCTGGTTTTAGGCTACACACGCCTATGGAGAAAAAATAAACCGTTTTCTGGGAGACGTTCACACGATTGATTGATTATTTCGTGTTTATGGACGCGTGAACGGCTATGGTTATTACTCCCGTAAGTATAGTACATGATTTTTCACAGAGGTTGCTATGCCCTTCCCCACTGAATGCTGAGATCCGGCACTGGCCAACACGTCGGCTTGCGGGGTTTTACCCAACCAGGTATCTTCACCAGTGACTCACCGCTCCCATCGGTTCGGTACATTACTATGCTCGCACTTTTTCTTGATCCTCGAGCTCCCTAGTCCTCGCTCAGCCCGGAATAGCACGGCCCGGTAGAAATATGAGCTCCACTCGGAACGTCACCGCTCAGTTTGCAGTGCTGCCCACTTCCTTCCTTTCCAATGCGGACTTCCTAGTTTTCGGTCTCTCTTTCTATCGACCTGTGCGTACCATGTTCCATCGTGTACTCAAGTATTTCTTCTGAATTTAAATAATCTTCCGTTGTCTCACATAGCTATCTAGTCCAAGACGAGCTAAGCTGAACTCGTGGCTCATTGCTAAGTCGCCTTTCACCACTGAGATCCGGGTTCGATTCCTCTCGAATCTCATGTGAAATTTGTTCCAACAAAACGAGTTTGGCTGCTTCACAAGGGCTAGTCCAAGCCCAGTGAAGTGTCCTAAACCCTACCCCTATCCTTATTCCTTCCTAATTCTGGCCTCTGGGAAGTGACGCAGGAGCGTGTAGTGGGAGGCGCGTACGCGGAGATGCTACCTGGCGGCCCTCTTGACAACTGATTGCGACGAAACGCGACAGGCATAATATTAACGGAGGATTACTCCAAAAGCGCTGTTAGTAATGAAGGATTACTCCGAAAAGTGAAAAGCGCTCAACGCTCCCCAAGGGGCTTGGAGACGCGTTGCGTCAAAGTAGACGCAACAAATTAAATAAATAAATACGCCGAGTTTTCTGTCAATAAAATTGATAGCTCTGCACTGCCGTGACGTAGACAGAACCCGCCTCTCCCCGCACTCCATACTGTGGAGTATCAAGAAAAAGTGCGCGATTAGTAGTTTTTAAGTGACTTCATTACTCAATTAATTTTTTAAAACAATTGTTACTTTTTACTCGGTCTTTTCACAGAGAAAGTCACTTAAATTGTCAAGAGGTTTCTACCAAATTTTATTCCAATAGTAAACTTGTATAGAGCGATTTGTATAAGAACGGACCGTTTTGACAGCTAGCGCTGGCAACATAACTGAGGGTTCTGTGGTTGTTGTGTCCTTCAGCCCATTAGACTCTCCTTCCTCTATTTGTTCGTTTGCTGTTGGCTAACTTGCAAATGGCTTCGATGCTCCTTTTTATGATTTTCTCGTCCGACGAAAGTATAGTGCGCCACAAGAAATAATTGAAATTAGAATTGCTATTGCTATGTGATCGTCTGTAAAATTCTTTTTTATAAACATTACCTTGAATTTACTTTTGTGATAAGTTGTGTATTTATGTATATTGTGATAAGTTTTATATTTATTTTAAAACCGAGTCTTAAATAATAGATGCGTTCTGGTTCACGTGTTTCCGGCGCCTGTGCTGTAAGGTGCCCAGCTGTATTTATATTCGTGGCAGTTTTCCGTTACTGAATATGCAAGCAAGAAAAGAGATTTCTCCACATACTACGTAATTAAATTTCAATATTTCTCCCGTACGTGCATATACCTCATCGAAACTCTTAGACTTCTGCATAGTGATATATTCACGGGAGCCATAACCAAACACTACGAAAAGGCGTGGCTGAACAGCTGTTGCGGCGGAGGGATACTTCTCTTAATTACATGTGATGTTCACTTCTTTAGCGAACTGTCATTTTGACTCATTCTTACGCGGATTCTTCCGTAATTTAATGGAATCGTTAAGAAGTCAGCTGAACTTATGTGGCAGTCAAAATCAAACTCATTAAGAATATTAGATTTTACTACGATTATATGTAAACTTTCAAATACATACACTGCGGTCAGTATTCTATATATTGAGACGGCAGCCATGTTGATTCATGACTCACCAGGGTTTTGTTTTCATTGAAGTATCCACTTGTTTTATATAACCATGACATTCTTTCAGCAGGTATACGACGAAGTCCATATTGTTGCAAGCTTAACGCAGTGCAACACTTTCCAATCAATAAGCAGTGAAGGTTAGGGTATTTGTTTCCATGCATGAGTGCCGAAAAATGACGATAAAATGAAGCTTCAGTCCCATTTCTGATATAAACCTAAAGTATTACATTGAAAAATAAAAGTATTATTTGTATCGATAAGCTTAAATTTCGTAGCCGTAATAAACTAGAAATATTGTTTCTAATAATGTACATAGACGTATGTACGGTTGGAAGTGTAACTGCCCTTGAAAATTTTGAAAGAACCCCGTCGACTTACGTAAACAACATCTTATTTCCCTCAATATATTTAATCCCTGATTTTCATCTTCTTAACGACAATGTGTGAAACTGTTACACTATATTTTGGAAAAAGGTACTCCAAGCCTGAAAATTGGAAACCTGTAAATGGTTGAACACAAAATAGAATGTTCATCATCTGCAATTTCCCAGAAAAGTTTGAAAATGTCACAGGGACCCCCTGAAAGTAAAATATCCCAAAATTGAAATACCTTAATGATCTCCACAACAGCACAATTATATCTCACTCCTGACGGATTTAGCAAGTTTTAGCTAAGAAGCTTTTTGGTGTCAGAATTATGCATGACTCATCCATTTATCCACATATATCCGGGTTTTGAGGTACAAAATTTTTTGTATCTCATCGCCACCTGCACCAATCATAGCCATCATTGTAACAGCACTAACAGAACTTAATCCTGGTGTGATTGCTAATTTGCAGACGTAGACGGGGGTTTTAAAAAAAAATTAAGACCGTATTGTTGAAATACAACAAGACCGTGTTGTTGTTGTCCATTGCCTTTCCTCAGTATCTTTCGTGCAGGGAGGTAAAGCAAAAAAAAAGTTTAATAGAAAAGGTAGACCAGAAATGAAATTCTCCTCTTTTTATCGGTCGGGTACGCCTACGTTAGGGCGAGTGAACCGTAGGGATGTTACATCAATGTCGATGTTTTCAAAAAATTAATGTTCTTATAAAATATTCGATGTATTTAATGTCGATTGTTGGAAGCCGATGTTTTCTTAACATTGATATTTTTTAGTTGGATGGTTTTACGTGATTGATATTTCATTTTTTAAATAAAAACGCTATTGTAATGAAAATCTGTAATAATTTTCAAATATTCATTCATTGAACATTTTTCAGACTAAAGAGACCAAGGCTGAAAAATAAATGATATTGATTTTTTTTCTTATTTTAGTATCTTAAATTTTTAGACAATCAATTGGGAGTCCATATCAGTACAGAATTATTCATTAAAACTGAAGTTTAAAAAAAATATTGGAATAGAGTACTTTATTTTCGAATACAACGTTTCGTAAACATCTGTGTTCCCCTTATGAGGTACATAAGATCTTGTTAATTTTTGACCGGAAGGGTAGCTCAGTGCA
>BLKR01017277.1:0-13417 GCA_011170035.1 Teleogryllus occipitalis
CTAATTTGCCTGAATGTAATGCGTTGTAATTGTAATAACTCGACATACGTTAATTTCTTAGATTTCTTCTTAAAATTAGAATGTTATCATCTTTTGGGTTTTGCACATAAGTTGATTTTACTGAAATGGAGCCCACTCAGAAAGGAAATTTGTCAATTGAGACAAAACTAACATGCTAACTTTCTCACTATTAATTATAAAATACTAAATACTCTAATAACAAATCATTCTAAAATTAGACACGTGGCTACAAAAACACCGCATTCACCCGTGCCTTTCTCTCTCCTCACCTTTCTCTGTTTTGAAATGCAGAGACGTCCATGGCTGCTGTGAACTTCCCTCCGTTTTTTTCGCCAGTTTCATTGTAATTGAGGACGCCGCCGCTAATGAATTGTTTGAATAAGAAGCCCGTGTACTGTTTCTTGCGCGCAACTTTTCTCAGCTTCTTTTTTGCGCCCCTAATTTAAGTGGAGTTTTCACCGGGGGAGTGTTGTCCCCTCTCTCAAAAAAAGAAACGCCACCCCGTCCGACAGCGGCGCAAGGGCCGGGGAATCATTTCGCGCACCTGCAGCTCTCCCCCCCCTCGCACCCGCACCCACCCCCGCCCCAGCCTCTCCCTTGCCCCCACCCCCGCCGCCACCTTGCCATCGCCTCTCGCAAGCTCGCGCACGGAAAGTGGAACTAGCCCAAGCATTTTTATGACGCTGTAGAGCATGTTAGTTTGTCGGTGTCGGCGGGTGATGCGCTTCGTGATATTTCTGACGCCCTTGGAATTAGTCGTTCATGGTCTGCTGAATTCGTGACTGCGCCGAGTTGAACCCGGGGAAGAAGAAGACTTGAAGAAGCGGCGAAGAAAGAAGTCTTTATTTCGGGATGAGACTTTTGTGTTCCGAGGAGATTTAGATTTGATATCGTACGGACGAATACTTCACTGTCAGAAGCACACAAAGACTATAGAACACTGTTTGAGATAAAAATCCAAGTTTCTTCCGTGATAGGTTTCGTGGAGCGTGCTATAATGAGCCCGGAGCTCTCGCTAAAGGAGACAGCACAAATCTAGCGATAGTGGACTTAACGCATCTATCTCAGATCGACTCGTTTTAAGCTACTATTCTGCTTTGCTTACCTCGATTCCACTCCCTGCTGACACTTGAAATACCCGAGATCACTTCCTTACTAGCTCCCTTCTTTGTAGGTTCAAGTGCTGAGAATACAAAGAAAAGGCAAATTAAGCTGGCATGACTGGTAAAATGGGTTCTGCGGCCGTCCACGAACAAAAACCTCCCGTCGTCTGGGAGGGCGAAGCTACCGCACCCCACTACCCACCCACCTCTCCTCTCCTCTACCCCTCCTCTCGGCCTGGGAAGTTTGATTTTGAAAACTTCATTGGGTTTTCTTTCCTTTTTTACTTCCAAGGAATTCGTTTTCGGACTTCAGGCTTACCCGGTAACAGTGTTTGCAAACTTGGCCTCCCACTCCACCCAGCCACCCACACGGCGCGACCCGCATCGGAATGATAATTTAGTGCGGCCGGAGGCTGTAGAGAGGAGGTGTCGGTGGAAGCAAGAGCGGCTGGCGCGAGTGTGACGTGAACGGCTGCGGTGAAGGTGGTGGGAGAGGAGAGAGAGTGCCTGTGCCGACGGCGTGCGCAACTGCAGTGGCGAGCGCCGAAGGAAACCGTGGCGATATTGGAGGGACTGCACCCGCGGAGGAGTCTCCGGCGATGTCGTAGCGACGGCAAGGCAAAGCGGTCGAAACGACGGCAGCAGCGACGGTGGACACAGCCGTTCCAGTTCGCGCGCCCAGGCCGAGTGGGGCTTTGCCGCCGCCAGCGCCACCTCCACCGCCGTCGTTGCGCCTGGCGGCCGCTTGGGCGCGAATGCCGACGTTCGCTTTTTCACGGAGCGAGACGGAGCGCGGTGCGTTTCGCTGTGTGCGCGTG
Source organism: Teleogryllus occipitalis (assembly GCA_011170035.1). NCBI lineage: Eukaryota > Metazoa > Arthropoda > Insecta > Orthoptera > Gryllidae > Teleogryllus > Teleogryllus occipitalis. The sequence continues at coordinate 1,943 of BLKR01017277.1, forward strand.
GGACGGCGACGGTGGCGGCGGCGGCGGCGGCGGCGGCAGCGGCAGTCGTGCGGGTATTGGCCGGGCGCTGGTCCGGCCCCTCCAGGCTCAGCCGCACATAAATTTCCATAGCCTTGTTCATAATGAAATCGCCAGCCCTTTGAACGGGTACTTTGTTACCCATATTTTTATTAAATAATTTATTGAGAGGAAGGTTTAGTTTTATGAAAGTTGCTCCGGGCTTGCGTTTAAAGATGTCCATTTAGGCGGAGCGCTGCTTAGTGTAATTGACCTTCAGAGAAATTGACGATTTATCTTGTGAACGGTCCTGCCGCGGGCCTCCCATGGCTCCTCGAGCGCGCTGTGCTCTCCGTTGGCCTCCTCCGCCTTGCGTCTTCTCGCGCCGTCCTCAGTCCTCACGCAGAGTCGTCGCTGGAGAGGCAACACCTCGACTCGTTTGGGAGCGACCCGTGACGCGCAGGTTTATAACCCCTCCACCCGGAAAGCTACGCGCTTGAATATGACGTATTGCGATAGGTCTAGCTGCTGGTCGTCTTGTATTAAGCTCTCGAGTGATCTTCTGAATCACGTTTGTTCATTGCATACAGTCCAAGTCTATGAGTCTCGCGCAGGAGAAACGTCTGCTCGGATATAAAGGTTAATAGAAACATGAATATCTCGACTATATTGCAAGATTGGAGCTGTTAATTTTACCGTTTTTTTGTGTTATCGAAGTATATTTTCAATTTTAGCCCTATGTGAAGAACGTTTCTCACAATTTAATTTTTATTCGCTTTTAATAAAAAATCAAGAGATGTTCTTAAAGCTGGACGATATAATGAAAGAAATAAAACGTCAAGTGGGCTCACATTCCCAAACTTAAGATCAGCTGTAGAACTGAAATCATTAATGATTAAATTTTCTAACAATCAAACTAGAAAATGTCTCATCTTCCCGCTCCAGATACTTTTATACTTTTCACATCTCATTTCGCTTTAATTATCTCGATTCAACGTAATTATTACTTTCTGTCTCGGTGACTAACATAATTTTCCCATAATTTACCAAGCATTTTACATCCATCTATTTTTGGATTCACTCTATTTGTTAATGTGCATGCCAACAAACTTACCAAATTCAAGATTCCCGATGTATAAATTATTTTCAGCTCAAGACATATCTTACAATTTCACAAAACCGCGTCAGTTTGTGAAGTTTCATTATATTTTTCACCGCACTGTTACCATTGTCTATCATATAATTTCAGCGCTCCGAATGCTGCATTTTCTATTTCCGTTGGTACTGATCTTTTCTCGTCTTATGCCCTCTCACCTCACTTCATCAGACTCCACGCACCTCATCTCACCTCAGTCCATCCCATCCCATCCCACCTCACTCCATCCCAGCTCATCTCGCTTGGCCTCAGAGCGCCTCTTCGCCCATCGGCCACTGTGGCGGGCGTCAAACACGTGATGAATGGGCAGTCCGCCAGACGGCGAGAAGGCTGCAGTTTTTCTCCGGATGCAGATGTATGGGACTATTTCCGTCAGGCTCCATCATCCCACGCCGACTCCATCGCGCACCCACCCGCTACCTTCTGCCCTTTGTTTGCGTCGCCTGAGAATTCAGCCGTCTTCATTTATGAATATTGATTACTTTACGCCACGTTTGTTCCGTATCAACCGAAGATATCTCTGAAGGTTTTTATTTCACTTCTGTTCAGCTGGGTGGTCCGTAATAATCTCCATTTAACGTTTCTTGGACATTAGTCTGTCTTCACTATCGATGAATTTGAACATAATAGGGGTAGAAAGGCAACGTACCTCGGAGGGTTTGGCAGCATTCCGAAGCCGTATTCCGATATTCATGAATGTACCTTGCATATAATGCATATAAATGTTTCGATGCATCCTGAACGAATAAAGGTGAATAGATGATAGCACATAAGACTATCGAAATGAATGGAATCGAATTCATGAGGTCAAACTTCCTACGATATCGTTTGAAAGTCTCCGAAATTATAGTAACGCGGCTAAGATAGCCATTTCCAGTCTGTATTTTTGAATTCAATTAATCTCTTTTCAAAATACAACTTCATATCTTATGTTTCGTATTTTCTGTCTTCCCTCATTCAAATAATACGGTACTATAAGGAAATATTCATTATATAGTTTCCGTCGGAAGAATAATTCACTGCTGAGAAGTCCACAACAAGACTCACAAGCATGAAGAGATATTATTGATAAACCCAGTACATGGTACATACGAAGTCATTGATTTCGACGACCTTCATTTTTATCCACCTTCCATGAGATGACAATATTTAGCTGGAACAGTTGAATTGAACTGTCTGCTCTTCCGACTCGGAATTTTCATTTATTCGCACGTTTTCTCATTTTCTTTGAGCCCACCCGACGCCCATCCCGGAGCGGGGGACGTGGTGGTGGGGGGGCGCTTAAGACGCGCTGTCATGGGAGGCGAAGGTCGTGCGCGCGTGTGCGTGGGAAGCGCGCGACGTTCGTCTCGCGGAGTGAGTCATGCGTGTCGCGACTCCATTACGCGCGGGCGCGTTATGGCCTTGTGGATGCGAGTGAGAGGAACGTGACTTCCAGCTGCACTGCGGAAGCGGTGGGTGCGACCACGTAGCCACGCCGTCTGCCGACGCATTTAGCATGCCGTCCCCGCCCTCTCCGCCGCCAACGCCGCCGCCGGCAAGCATCTTTCGAGCCTATGCAAAACACCTCCACGAATTGCGGGGAATGAAATACGGTTCGGGGAATGTTAGTTGGCGGGTGGATGGGAGAGAGCGTGGGGCGTTCGCAGGTAATGTGGCGTTGATTGAGAGTCATGCTCAGGATATGATGGTTAAATACGTTGTGTTATGAAATTGGCAAAATTTCGTTTTCTGTACGCTTTCAGGTTTGGCTGTGTGAACAGGCACAATTACTTGCAATTATTCAAAAGACTGGATGAAAAAGTTAAAATAACAAGACTTATTCTCAAAGTGTCATTTTTGCGTAAAAAAGTGATATGTGGATGGTAAAATTTATATTGAAGAAAAAATGCTGCTGCTGTTGTCTCTGTAGCACTCTGAAAACTGCAAATATTACACGTAATGATTGGTATTTACAATCCCAGAGAGAGCTAATATATTTAAGGCTTGTAATTCGTTACAGAGGCTGTTTAATAGTTAAAAAATTGTCAGATCCAGCTGAAAGACATGAAAATGTGACATGGCGATGTCAAAATGAAAATATTTTTTTAATAATCGTCATCATCATGAATTTGACAGTTAGGCCTGACATCTGTAGGAAAAACATCTGTAAAGTACACACGCCAATAAATGTTTTCATGAAACTGTATTTACCGTATCAACATGTCAAGAAGTGGAATCTCATGATTCAACGGGGCCTTCGCAGCCCTTTTGTTCCGCCAGGTATACAGGTGGTCCGACCGAAATCCTTGTCTGCTCACTTGTCCGCCACAGGCAATGCGTCCGTCGGCACTCCAGCTCCCCCGCGCATTCTCCTCCGCCCCGCCCCGCCCTGCCTCGCCCTGACCCGGCCCCGGCCCCGCCCCGGGCTCCGCCTTCGGTCCTCCCCGGGGCGGTTCCCGGGCGGCACCGCCTCGACCCTCGGCCACGTCTCTCGCCCCGAGCGACGTCGTTTTTCATCTCCAGCCGGAGCCCATATTGTAACCGCCTGTCTCCGACCCGTCCGTCCTAAGCCAGCGCTGCTCACCGTATTATATCGACGACCACGAAAGTTTGGCCTGTATTGCCTGCATTCAGGTAAAACGGTCTTATTTTAGCAAACGGCGCCTGGAGATCGGTTCGGTGCGGAGGCGGACGCCCGCGGCGGGGGCGGGGGCAGGACGAAAGTGAAGCGGGGGCGGGAGAAGGGGCGGGGCGGGCTGCGGTGGGTGGCGCCGCGGTCCGCGCCGCCGGGCCGGCCTCGCCAAGCGCGCATACGCGAAGATCGCAGGGAAGAGGTATTGATTGCAGCGCTCCATTTGCCAAATGGGATGGCTTTTATTGAGTCGAGGGGCCTTTATGCCCCATTTAACGTTGGTGAGGCGGATTGTGCGCGAGCCGCGCGCCTCTCTCGCTCTCCTCTGCTCTTCCCCGCGCGGTGGCTGCGCTCTGCCAGTTCCGCCGGCTCTCGTCCCCGCTCCACCCCGCCCCGCCCCGCTCCGCACTTCTCTCCCCGCTTCTCTCCCCGCGCGTCCTCGTCGACTCGCGCTCAGCGTCCGCCAGCACTCCATTGCTTCGCTGCGAAGCTCAAGCCGCCGTCGCCGCCGCCGATGCTGCCGTTGCCGCCACCGCCGCCGGGTCGCTGAACTCGCACTACGCATGCGCCAGGTAGCCGCGCGAGCTGGCCTAATCCGAAGCACGCGTGGCCCCGGACGCCGTCGCTGCGGCCACCGGCGCGCCGCCCTCTCGCCTGCAGCCACTGCACGTGCGTCTCAGGCGGCCCGAGCCCTCTTGTCCTCTTAGCCTCTGCGAACTCGGTACGTTCGGTGCTGCTTAGGGAGAAATCTAGGCGAAATCTGCTTTGGGCTCTATTGTGAAGCGTACCTAAGAAGATCTGCAGAGCTCTGTGGATTTAATTATCTTGTCGGATCAGATGCATTTCAATAGGTATTGCATTGAACTACTACATTGAACCCCCTACTACACTGAACGCAATGTTTTTTTCTTTGTCTAAGTCTGTATTATGTGTATTACTCGTTCTCAAATTAGCAGAATATACGAAAGGTTTCATTGGCGTAACGTTGACGCGGATTGGTTGTTTTGAAACACATCATTTCCTATTTTTTGGCTGTCCTTGATTATGAGAATCGCGTGGAAGTGAAACCTCAGGAACCCCGGATTGTTTTTCAGATTCAATTACGGTAGCGGATTGCGTTAACAGACATCCGCCAGCTATAACCCATGTCTTCCATCTAAAAGCAGTAATCCGTGGGATGTTTCCCTTCTGTCGTGTCGCTGAAGAATTTTCGTCACAATGAAATTCTTCTGTATATCCGGCACCCTCGATTTCCCATAGAAAACCCTTCACAGCGCTTCGTGGGCGACCTTTTCCGTTCAGTGTCAGTTCATTCCCGTCGCGTAACTGTACACCTACCAGCTCAGTGTGGGTGAATCAATGGCATGCCTGCCAGCAATGGCACGCAATGAAATTTTCCAGGCACGCGACAAAAAATTTCAAAATTTTACAAAATTCTATCGTAACTGTCTGCTTGATTGAACATTTTCCGTGATAAAATTTTTGCCCGCTAAAACTCCCTTCTATAATAATTTATATAAAAGTAATGTTATGTAGTTTTTATTCGTAAAATATCTTGCCATGTTATAATAATAGTATTTTCGTGTCCAATATACTGTTTGAATTATAATGGCTCAGAAATATGTGCGGAAAATGGTCACATCGCGCACCAATCAACGTTAAAGTGCCGGGTCAAATTCGACATGGACTGAAGCGAACCTTTAGCATTCGAAAGTTGATTTTGTGTTAATGAAGAGAACATACATAAACCATTGCAAAGTAACGTCAACAACTGATTACTTTCACACATATAAATTACCATATGTTCAGAGTCTCTGGGGATCGATACCTCAATGCTGATGTGAAGGTATAGTAAGGATTGATCATGATCATTATGCAGTTTTCTTCATATTGCTATGAACTGTTCACCGCATGTTGAAGTACACATATAACACCCGCTCCGCGCTGTGCTACCAGGCGGCAGGCTTCGTATGCAGAGGATTTACATCTTAAGGGGCCCTAAATATTTTCTCCTAATAATATTGAAGTACTGCTCATGTACTAAAAAGGAACATTAAAATAAACTGAAATCTTTAAATTTAAATATTAATGTTAAAAATATTCGTACATTTATGACCAACTAATATAAAAATTTTGTGTGAAAAATTATTCGGAGTTCCTAGCTAGCAGGGACGTGAAGCAGGCTTAGTGTGCTCCTGCATGAATGCACTCCTGTGTGCGCGTATCGAGCAGGCTGCGCTGGGGGCGAACGAAGCCAGGCAGCGGGAGGCGGAGGGAAGCCGTCGGCGCGCGCCTCTGTGGGCGCCGGCCGGTGGACGCGCTCGCTCGCAAGGGGCCTCCTGGCCTCTGATGTCGCCGGTGCAAGAGTGCACGACTCGCGGATCTCCTGGCACGCGGCCCGCCTCACTTCGCCCACTCCCACTCCCACGCCCCTGCTCACACCCTTGTCCGCACCCGCCCCTTCGCCCACGCCCACGCTCTCTCCCACTCTTTCGCCCACGCCTCCCCCGTACTTTCCGGTGCCCACGGTCTCGCCCTCGTCCGTACAAGCCTCTTCGCCCACGACCTTCCCGTACTTTACAGTGCTCGTGCTCTCTCGTCCTCATACACTCCTCCACCGCTTCCCTCTCCGTACTTCCCGTCAGCCACGCCCAAGCCCTCGCCCACTCCCTCTCCTTCACCCACGTCCTTACCCCGACTTCCCGGCGCCCTCGCACTCGTCCTCGCCCTCGTTGCCAGGCCCGCGCAGTCGATTGCTCGCGGCTTGGACCGATACCTGCATACCGACTCTCCATTGGTAATTCCGCAGCTCACTGGCTGTGACTGTTGGGTTCCTCGTACGATGTCGCATGAATGCCCCTATCTTGCGTGGCAGTCGCACTGTGTGAGCGCGCTGATAGAACGCCATCGTCAACATTGTTTCAGAGAATCGATTCCGTATTGAGGATACGTGACGTGCCGGACTCATCCTGTGCTCCGCTTTCGAATTCTGATTGGTCGTTTTGCGAAGACCGATTTGATGAGGATCAGCGTCCCGTTATAGTGCGAATCGTTTACGAATGAAATCTCGTTCAAAGTTCCTAAGGCAAGTTCGGTTGCTTGCATCTAAAACCCCGGAATCAAACTTTTTTTTATCTAAATCGAATACGTCACACATAAGACGTCAATGTTCGATAAACTCTAACAAAATCATTTATATCTCCGTTTAAAAATATTTTTAATCCTTTCTATTCCATATTTTAACTTTAAACTAAAACTTATTATTCATGTTGGAAATTTATGTCATTCAAGGGTTATAAGGTTTAAAAGCAACTCCGCGTCACGGTAATAACTTCTGGCGTTTTGTAAGTATCGTTTGGTGGTGTCTTTTTGTTTTCTGGCAATAATAAACCCTTTTTATCACCTTGCAATCGTCGCAAAATGAACGGACGAAATCACAGCACGCATCCTGCCCCGCAAAACGCTTTTTCTTTTTCCCCCGTCTTTTTCCGCCTCCGGGTTGTTCATAAATACGTAACGATGAGTCCGATGCCAACAGGGCTTGCGACAGGTGGTTCTTCGCGTCGATTTCGGGTTATTAATTATTTGTTCGATTTTCCTCGGAAGTGGATTTACCACACCGCATTTCAATGGTTCTCTCGAATCTCGCGTTCCCATCCCCAACGGTTCCATGCAAATCGAGTTGTTCCGAACGGATTTTTGTGCTCGTTGCGCCCGGAGTGCAGAACGGGATGTAGAAGAGAGCGCAGGGCCACGGCCCTCCTTCGGATGGGCGTGGCGGGGCGCGGGGATTGGTCCCCTTTGCACTGCGCTTTTGGTGATTGGTCGGCCTGCCGAGAGTGGTGCCTATACGTCGATTTTTCTATAGTGGCTGATGACATAAGGTCATTGATAAACCTCCTGTCTTATAAAATTCTTTCTTTTTAATCCCATTAATCCAATTAATCCCATCTTTTTAACAGTGGTAAGCACATTTCTGAGGCTACGAGCCCCGTTGAGAAGAACGTTCCCGAATTAATAATATTAATTTTATGAGGCAGGAGGTCCAACATTGACTTAGTGTCATCGACCACTACAGAAAATTTGAAATTTAATTTCGTGGTCGTGGTCGCGGTCGCAGCGGCGGCGGCGGCGGCGGCAGAGGCAGCGATATGACCCCGAAAAGCACCTATTGGGGGTTGTGTCGTAGACTGTAATTTTTCATCTACGCATATTATCTACTTGTAGCCTACGTGACTTTTTTCACGCGAAATATGTGGAGAATGTAACTTATTTTGTACGCTTTAATTTTTCACTTTAAAAATATTATTTCCTCGGAAATTAAATGAAGGAAAAAATATCGTATTTATTTTTTAAAAAATCAGAAGATTTTAAATTTTCCGCTTTTGCAGCCATAGCAAAGCTCGTTTCAGTGACTGAGGGATGGGTGACACTGAAATATTTTTAATGGCGATACGTGTGCAAATTTGAGTGTGTTTCTTTATTGCTTGAAAACACGTGTTGCTGTCGACGTATTTATTCGCAACGGAATTCACGAGGCTACGTGGGGTACACAGGACACATTTATGTACTTGCTGCATGGCACAGTTTTAGTTCAATTTACAACTGTGAGGTGTTCTAGATTCCAACCACACTAAAAGCACGAATATTGTTTTATGTACTAGTATTGACATTTTTATATACGGAATAAAATGGATAATTCATAACACGCTAATCGAATTGAACCGTGTTCTGTTATGACAATTATTTTTCAAAATAACAACAGCAAAGCAACTTTATTACTACTAATGTTTGGACAGGAGGACCAGGAGGGGTTATTCGCTAGACTGAAACCAGGATGTGACAAAGCATTTATTCAGTCGTTAAGTTGCATTCTGCATACAACCTCTTCAGGACTACAAGCAATTATGGTACAAATAAAACGAGAGAAATGGCAATACGACATTTGTATAAACAGCAGTGTATAACTTATGCTCGGTACTCCGGTGGATTGTACATAATATCGATTATTTAATGATTATATTATATATTCGTTATTTTTGTTCCAAATGCTAAATACCTGTTTATACTAATACATTATACATTCTAAGGTACATGCGTTTGTTTTTATAATAACCTCTTAGTGATCGTCTTCTCTACATACGCATATAACACAATTCATGTTGTCACACTAAAGCACACGATGCTGGAAAACGGATATTTTATATCGTGACAGTTATAACCCAGTGGTTTTACGGCTGTCATCTGCTTATAGTACGTATAGAAAAAAACCGACTAAGCGATGCAGTCCGACCGCGCACCGGGATCAGGGGTATCGGCAGTGCGCAGAGACATGCTACGAACTTTCGTACATAAATAAAATTCAACATTTCAATTCGATATTTTTGAAGATGTCGCGTGCTACTGGCGTGTTCGGTCCTTGTCTCGGAATGGAATATTCAACGGCGCTGTGCTGTTTATAAACGCAAGCTATTGGAAAAGTTCGCTCGGTGCAGCGGGCGCGGTCAGGGCCACCGCGGCGCGCGGGAGCGTAAGCGTAATGCAAGGCGATGCGTGGGTGGGTCCGCCCTTGGAATAACCGGGAGAGTTCTTAGCCTTATGCAAATGAGACGGCTACTCGATTAGCGCGCCGCAGTCGTAGGATTTAGAAGATACCAGAGGTCTTCAACTTGAGCCTTTAGATCTCCAACTTATGTATATGACTTCGGGGAAATTAAAGTTCTTTCGAACAAGGATAGACTATAATTATGATAAAAGTATATTTTACATGACGGTTTGTGTAATTTTTCTCGTGCTTCCCTTAGGAAAATCCACGTTCGCTGTGGAAATATTACGTTTAATTTAATGAAATGCGTCGGCGCTTTTAAAGTTGAAAAGAGGTCCTTATGAGCGTAGAGTGCGTCTTATAAGCCGTCGTAATGATGCGTTTTATCGAAGAGAAATCTCTGAAGATCAGATAACACTCTTCCTTGACAATCAACTGCTGTTATATACTATCCTAGTAACGACACTAAAATTGGATTTGTGCAATTTTACAGCTGTAAGCACAATCGATTGTTCGCATTCTCATGCACAAATCTCTCAAGCCAATAGGGTTAGTTGAATTGAGCCTATCGGGGACTGAAGTCTATTCGCCGGGCAATAAAAGTGGTATTCAATCCCCCCAGACTACTTAGTTTACGAAACGACCACTAAACAACCAGTCATAAAATGACTGACAGCGACACTTGAAAGCTTTCTCGAGGGTAGGTCTCTCAGCCGTGGAGCTCTTTTGCATCACAATAATACTTGCTAGTGAGGTATTGGCTTCCTGCAGCTTCAGTGTCGAAACCTCTGAACCTTCAGTCAGTCATTAACATACACTCCTCACTAAAAAAAATTATTTTTCTTACGTTCTAAGAACCACCTAATCTAAATGGTCCCCCTCTAGTTGTTTGTGACGCTCGACTGGCAATCTGTCTGACAGATTTTTCTTCTAGTGCGATTACAGTGTCGCCGAAGAGGCACTTCTCGGAATGGGTCAAGGCAGATTAATTTAATCATCATTATTCTCCATCAACGCCTGACTCTTATTTCTTCTCTCTAGTTTGTGTTCCCGTCAGTAGCCCGCTAGTCCCGACATTTGATGTTAGACCAAAATCAAAATGATTCTTGTCATGTCACTTCCGAGATTCTGTCATTAAATCTTTAGTAACGTTATTTAAAACAAAACTCATGTAGGTTTTGCCTTGCGAGCATCTTTATAAAGTAACGGAAATTTTCTTTGCTTGTGTTTCATGTAATTATGTTTGAAATGTTAATGCCTCAACAATTGACATTTGTTAATGTCGACGTGCTGTAAATCTCCCATACGTCATATAAAGATTTTAAAGTATTTTTTGACTTTAAATACATGTCTTTATACTTTTTACGAAGTAAATTGCCTATAACAGCACCCCCTTTTTTAAGTATAATGTGTTCACACATCAGTTAATATTTATTTTAATTGAAATCGGTCCATAATATAGATAATGTATATTCTGAATTTGTGGGCGTGTGCGATGTGCCGAAAATATCAGTCCCAATGAACCGTGTCATTTTCCATTTTCGTTGCCCAACAGCGAAACTAGAAGTGGTTAAACTGCATTTCGAATTTTTCCAACCGCCGAAATTCGAGAAGATTCCACAGAACTCCATCTCATCAAGACATGGTCATCCCCAAACCGGTCAGAATGTCTGGCACTTCAGAGACCCGCATGGGGCTTCATTGGCTTGACCAACTGACCAGTCGTACAGAATGACAGACAGACGGGGAACTGTTCCAAGGTTAAACCAGCCCCACGCTTCACAGAGCGTGCACCCGCGTAGAACTGCACCAAAAAACGCCGCCTTCCAACTGAGGACAGCCCACTCTGGTGAGGAGGGCTTGATATACCGCGTTTGGAGAGTGACGCGTGCGCCCGCGTCTCTTTAACGAAGGGCGGCTACTCGCTAATGAGCGCGCCGCCCCCCTCGCCCTCGAGGCGCCTGCCCCCTCCCCCTCCCCCCTCACCACCTCCTCCCAGGCTCACTTGGCCCGCCGCCCCCGGCCGTAAGATTTACGGCAAGGCGACTGTCGCATCGACGACAGGGCGAGCCACGTGGCGCTAGAGATCCGGATTGCGGCTCGGGATAAAATGCTTATAAACTGTCATTAACGGACAGAGATGATTACTCACCGTCGCCCGAC
>BLKR01017278.1:0-13416 GCA_011170035.1 Teleogryllus occipitalis
ATAATGCATAAGCGGGCGCCACTGGCACAGCCAGGATGGGCGAGGAAGGCTCTTGGAGGGTCGCATTCGAACAGAGGACTGGCTTAGGTCACTCAGGGCATCAACTGATGTCACTGCAGTGCTTCTGACCGGGAAGTCCTAGGTTCCCACTCCCCACGGCGGGGCGGCAGGATTTTCGACGCTAGCTTTTCAGCTAGGTCGAATTCAGTCGCTGTCTGTAGGAGAATTCTAGCGGTCGGCTGCTCTGATCGGTAGTTCTCAATGGTTTCTCCGATCAATGCCTGGCGAATGCCGGAATAGTCCCCAACCACCGGACCATGGCGATATTTCTTTCTGTTCTCAGTTCTATCCTCACCCCTTACATTTACATGCACTACACTACCGCATATGTCGGGAGACCGGTCGGGATCTTAGACATGTCCCAGATGGGACGGTGCCCCACTGGTAGAAGATACCTGGTTGGAAGAAACCTTATTAACCGACGGTAGGTCGGCGCCAGATCTCACCATTCAGTGTAAAATTATTGCGGGGAACATCACCTCCAAAGGTAGTAAAGGGTCACAAAGGTCTTTCAGGCATTAAGGGAAAACATTGAACGTTTAAAACCAACAATTTGTAAATTCATATAATACATTTAAATTTACTTTTATAAATTATGGATTACAATTTTTCAAAAACAACTCAAGAATTGTACACTATTTATTGAAATATTTCGTTTGATCTTAGTAACATTATTTATTAACTATAAAAAAGAAATTTTCTCTTGTAGACGCTCCTTTCGCAGAACGCATTCGAATTTGAATCAAAACCAAATAATAGCTTAAAATACAAATTGAGAAAACTAAGAAAATTGCGCACCCAAAGCATGATATTTGGTGTATTTTTATTTGTGTAATTTTGTTTTTAATAAAATTTAATTTATTGGTGACCTTTGCCTTTTGCACGGCTTCTCATATTCCATAAAGTACGCCGTCTCACTTTTCTTACGTCTCTTTCGACGCAAAAGACTTTTCGAGTGTTCATTTGAGGCGCCGCATTTTCTTTAACGTGAACATGACGACTTCTTTATGCTGCACATAAAGCGCCAGTCGCAATAAAGACGCTCCTATTAATGTATCACTTTGAAGTTGCAGCAGAAAGATTTATTTCTTTTTGAGCACTCCTACTTATACATTTTCCCCCATCGTTTGTAATAACCCTCTATAGCGTGCTCCAATCTGGTCTGAATTGAGCTTCAGAATTTTTGTTCGTGAGAGATTTTAGAGATACGTATAGCAGAGTTTGACATTTAGTGCTCGTCAGGTGTAGGATAAAGATAAGTAAACTTATAAAATACTTGCCTAAAAACCCAACTCACCAAAGCTTGGAAAAATTAGATAGTTTAGTCGTAATTTTTGGAATAATGAGTTGTAGGGAGAAATACCTATGCGATATTAAGTTTTTCTCTTGATTTTTATCATTTATATTCGAAGACTGGTAATTTTAGAAAGACTGCATTATTAAAATCAAGGTCCAACAAAGCAATTGTCCGACATGGAATTTTTTTTATAATTTGTAACTTATTCGGACTGATAAACAATGCACTTCCCCAGATTAGATAGGTTAGTACTCGTAAATGTGTTACTACATATTTGAGGATTATTATTTTTACCATCGGTAAAATATCATGTTTGCACTTTTTATTATGACTTCTTCACATTTTTTTTATTGCACTATTAGTGTGTCTAACAAATCTTCAACTTCTGAAAGATTCGGTTATACAAACGTTCTTCGTAATAACTCAGAAAAAATAACTATTTAAAAGTAAGTCAAAATGGAAATAAGTTTGAAGAAACTCGGAAAATTGCAAAATTAGGCAAAAGTAATATTTCACAAAATGTACATGAGTTTTTTTTAAATAACTCACGTTTAAAAACGGATTTCATTTAACTAAAAATCGCCGAAAATGGGAGCAACATCAATTGTTGTACCATTTGCTGCTTACTAGAAAAAAATGGAACAAACATTTTGAGCCGTTTTTGAGAACAAAATTCTCTAAAATTGTTTTAAAATGTTACAGAAAAAATTACACAAAAACTACTCCTCTTTTTGAAAAATTAACGTGAATTGACATGTTTGTTGAAGAATATGACCTTATTTTAAGATTGCTTTAGATAAACAGATTTCCTTCAGGAAAACAATTATATCTTCATTATTGTAAAGTAGAAATTCGCCGAAAAAAATTGAAATATATTTTCTAAAATTCAAGGAGTTCTACGAAAATATGATATTGCTCAGTTATTCTTTTATGTGCCTTCTACCTGCAAGACGAAAATATTTAAAGAAAAAATTGAAGCCGTTTCTGAGAATTTAAAAAAAATGGTGATGAGGCTTCGGGTAAAGTACCCCCAAAATCAAAATATCAATTTCAAACTTGCAGAACCTCAAGTTACTTCATATCGATCGGATAATATCAGTTTTGGCGAAAATTGTGTGAATGATTTAGGGAGGGCTGGAGTTGACCACGGACAGACAAACGTTTTGCCGTCAGTTAATTTTTCGATAACAAGAACTCACAAGACATGTATTTTGACTACACAACATGAGTCAGCAAGTAGTTTACAAGATTAGATAAGCGTCGTATGAAATAATTACACACTTAACTATTTTTACAATGATAATTAATTCATTACTCAGGACTGCTAGAAGTCAAACTTCCTTTCTATCATCCACAACAAAAGTGGCTGCGTGGGGTATTATTGTTGCCTACCCAACTTTAAAACCATCTGATAACAAAGTGCTTGCTCTTAAAAGTTCTGGATGGTAAAGAATAAACTTTTACCTAAAGCTACTGATATTTCCCATTAAGCTTTCTGAATTCTGTAGAAATTGCACCCGAAAAAAATTAAAATGGCTACGATACACCTGCAGACCCCGAGAATTCTCCAAGATTAATAACTCAAAAATTGACACGTTGGTCATTGTTTCTCCAAAGGTGCGATATGAAAGCACCTCGTAGAAATGTTCAATATCTAAAATTAGAGCTCATCAGCAGAAGTTGGGAAAACAGAAAGCAGCCCGAGATGCTACAAAAAAGAACCTGGGAGTGAGGCCTAGGGAGAGGCCTGAGGGAGAAGCAGAATTTTTCAACCCGCAATGTTCCCCGCACTGTCGTGTCGCGTTCGATGGAATGAAAAAATAATTGAGTTGTGTCGGCCGTTGCAGGGAAGTGTTCCGTGGACAAAGAGGGGAAACTTTCCCATTACGCCGCAAGAAAAGAGTGAAAGAAGTAACATGGCTCCTTCGAATACTTCTCGGCGAGGCCACACGGCGTTGCCGAGTTCAATCTTTTTGGTTTCTCTCGGGGTTCGTAGGGAAGTTGGCGAAAGCGTTCCGCGGAAACAACAACCTCAAAGGCGCGCCCGGGGAAAAGGAATTTGAAATATTTCTTTCAATACGCCTCCTTTCGTGTATTTGTGTTATGCCACTCAAAGAACTCAAACAGCTTGAACCGGTTATTGAATATATTTAAAGTTTCATATCTCAAGTTGAGTTATTAGTAAATAACAACTTACAAAAGTCAATTACGTCAAGTTCGTGAAAAGTCACATATTTAGACGATGTAATTAATTTCAGACGTTAAATTTTATTTCAAAGGTTTTTAATTTTAATGGTTTTTGAAAAGAAATATCCAATAAATTTTATTACCTGGTGGTGTGATGAATAAAATGGAGGAAGTGGAGCTATATAAGCATAATGCATACTTATTCATAACAAATATAATACATATTTATTAAGTATTTTTCAATTTTAATAGTTCACTCTTCAATATAGTTTTTCACCAACTCCAAGACAGAGTTTTCAACATATATGTTGGTGGTGCGGTCTAAACAAATAAAAAATGGAGACTGGTAAAGCTGCAACGGTGCCCCAGGGACCTCCCTCCCAAGGGTAAACTTAATAGAGAATATTCCCAATAACAGATTTAAAACTGTTCAACAGAAGTCTCCGGAGTATAGCGATATCAAATATTATAAATAAAAGACTATCTTCAATCGATTAAACACTAGCATTTACCCTAATTTACACTCTACATTACTAAAAAAGAAAAAACGACAGCATTCCAAATAAGAGGAAACATCAGTGTAACATTCTAGCATAATAAATTTAATAAGCAAGAAAGTGTCACCAGAAACTGTGACAACTGACACAAATACAATATTCTCTCGTATGCAAAAATGTATTTTAATTGTAAAAGTAATAGACCTTCAATATCACTTTTTAAACATTGAATCACACACATCCGTCCTGTGAAGATATTTTCTCTCAAAGTGTGTAATACTATAAATTGATTTCATACTAGGTGTACAAAAAATGTCTTCAGTGTACATTGAATCTCTGTTCAGGGTACACATTGGGTACATTTAAACAGACTACTGATCTTTTTAAAACAACCAATCTCAATAATTGTTGTGCTTACAACTAATGTACGTAAGTTGTATCACTGCCTTTCCTCTCTTTTCACGTTGTGTCGAGTTCTATATAAAACAAAACGTGAGAGAATGCCAAAATACTGTTGACTGTGACGGTTTGTCCAACCTCAGAGCATCAAGAACTGAGTACACTCATTAGTCCTCTGACGAAACACTCTGTAACGAGTTCGTGTTTAGGGAGCTGTCGCACGGGGCCTATCGCGCTGCTCGTGCTCGGCCGAAAGCGCAGCCCGTCTGCACCTGTGTGTCCATTATTAACATTTAAATAGATAACGCCTGCCATTAATATGGCGCGTGATAACGTCCGCGCGCCAACGGCCTGCCGGCACGCGCCAACGCTAGCGACACTCCTGCGCACGCGCAGTCTTGTGACCTTCTGCGGAACCAGAGCTCCCTGAAACCTCGCTCCTTCAGGGCTGGACAGAACGCCGGAGAGGCAGATTTCTGTTCAGGAAGGGTAGAAGAGGAATTTACTTCTCGGAGTTGTAGTCTAATGCTAGCATTTATGACAATTGTGTATTTTCAGTACTGCTCTTCGGATAATGGATTTTTTTCCAGCAACGAGTGAGGTCGAATTCACTCGTTGTCTGGAGAAGAATTCTAGCGGCCGGCTGCTCTGATCGGTAATTTTCCGTGGTTTCTCCGATCAACAACAGGCGAATGCCGGAGCAGTACACTACCAAACGGGCCACGGACCGCGCGCGATCTGTCCTTCCTCTTCCTTGTCCTGTCCTCTTACACATACTTACTTACACTAACATGCACTACACTACCACATATTTCGGGAGACCGGTAGGAAGCTTAGAGCTTGTCCCGGCTGGGGCGGTGCCCCGTAGGTGGGAGAGTCCTGGTTAGGGGGAAACCCCACTAGCCGACGGTAGGTCGACGCCGGATCTCGCCATCCAGCGGGTGAAAGATTACCGCCATCTCCCGAGAGAATAGTATGCACTACACTAACGGGACTAATGACCGAAGCGGTTGACGCGCCCGGAAACACGAAAAAATCAATCAATCAATCCAGCGTCGAGTCACAGTCAGGGTCTGGGTTCAGGTGTTGGAGGAAACGAATGTTTGGAACAGCCAGTTTTGAGAATTCACATTCAGCAAGGGGCTTCGTCAATCCAACTGCTTACATAATTCCGAAAATGTCTCCGTCGCGCACGTACGGGTCCTAAAACCTCCAGTCTATAAAACTTTGGTTGATAGCTGCCATGTGCAGGTATACGCGCTAACACACACGGCGGTTCTTCAATGAAAGGACTCGTTTACTTCGCGAAATACTTCACAAGTTACCACCAGTTGAATGCAATGTGGAATCTCTGTGAATTTTAGTATGATCGGCAAACGAACCTTGAAGATGGACGTCACGCTCAATCACATATAACAGAGTTTGTGCCACTTAATTGACGCTTAATTCACTTAAGAAATTGGTTTATGGTAGTGCACAATATCAAACAGTGTTTTAAAAAATTATATTCAGTTGTGTGCTCCATGAATGTTGGAAAATATGAAACACATACAATACGGCTCGGCACGAAGCCTAGCGATTTCGAAAACTATTCTTCAAAGTTCGCGTGTACTTGAAGCCTCTGGGACATTTTTAAAATTTTTCCCAAAATGGCTCGAAATGTTTTCATTAAACTTCTTGTAAGAATAGAGTAAACTACTTATAAAGATAGCTTAAGTTTAGTCTTCATTGTTAAATCTAAAATTTAAAAAATTAGATCAGTTTGAATGTTTTTCAGCGCCTTCCTAATGCAGCAATATGGAAGAATGCAATTTTTTCTTACAATAAAATTTGTTCTCAATAATTAGTTATTTAATTACTGTCATGTACATTTTTTGAGAATTTTAGTAATTTTTACAAAATTTTGAGTGAAGTATAGGCAATATTAAAACATCTTAAAATCAAGATTATCTCAAAAATTATTACCATTATTTCTTCATCCTTTTTGAAGGGATGGTTTTAAATGCACTATTTAAGAAGAGGAACTCATGGCTGTAGTATTTTTTCTTTTTTTTCCAAAGGTTATTCAAAAGTATTTTTGTCACACTCTCATGTTGTTAACATTTGCATTGCCATTAAAATATATTTCACATCTATGTACAATATAAAGGTTTTTATATTGGAAACATTTGGGTTAAAATGAGCTTGTAAACACACATTGTCAGAAGCGCTCAAACATTTCCTCTTAAACAGTTCCAAGTTTTTAAACGGGATGCATTTATTACCAGATTTTTCTCTTCTCCAATATTCTTATAGTCCTATTTCAATTCTACTTTAGAGAACCGAAATATTGAGACATGGGAAAAAGCCCTTTAGGTGGTAATAGGTGACATCTGGGAAGACTGGTGCACAACCGAAAAGCTAGCTCAGACTAAAGCAATTAGAACACTAACTCGTACAAGGAAGTCTGTGCCATTTTGTAGCACGAATAGTTATGTAATACATATTACTTCGTATATATAATATCTTGACGTGCATATATCTTGTCTTGATTTTCATTAGCGGAAACGGGCAAAATAGTGCAGAGGTGAAGGCGTTTCCAGCGTTGATAATTTCCAGTGAACTAGAATCTAGCATGTAAATTTCACCTTTAACATGATAACTCGTTACATACAACTTAAGGTATCATCTTCTTGTTAGCTAATCTGTGCGACATTTGGCGTGTAACACTGCAGCTTATCGCCACCTGTCCTAGCACTAGTGTTTTAGGAGCCAGCACGTGCTTTTTTTGTGGGCTTGAGAGCGCTTCGCAAGGAACTAAAACGACCTCTTCCTTTGCCTCCGAGGATGGCGACGTGGGGGGAAAGGTGGATGAGGGCGGCGAGAAAGGTGAATGCTATGGGGGCAGCAGGGATGGCAGAGCGACGGGAATATCTCCCGCGACAAGGTGAGCGATTGTAACAACGAGGGTGATGGCGTCTATGGTGGCAACAGGCGCTGTAACAACGGAGGAGGATGTCGAGAATGTCGGAAACGTTGGAGAAGACATAATGAGAAGCCGTGGGTAACGGGGATGGCATGGACGACGGACGAAGTGTCGGGGACGATGGACATAACGAGGTAACAGTCGTTGCCGGGGACGATTTGAACGACAAAACCGAAGGGACGAGGAAGACGACAAGGGTGTGCCATGGGGTTGAGAAAGCAGGACCGAAGGGCCCACTCTGAGGACGGGGACACTAGAAGAGGCGGTGGTCGTGAAAAGCAGCGTGGTGGGATGGGGGTTGTGGAGGGGGCGTGGGCGACGCTGGGGTCGCAGCGGTGCACGCGGGCGGTCGCGAGCGTCCTGATAACGGCGCGGCATCGCGTATGCAAATTTCGGCGCGGGCCTCGCCAGGAGCTGGCTATTTTTGGAGGTAATTTCGCGCGAGCCCCCGGCACAATGGCTAGCGCTCCGTCACGCCACGTGCCCCGCCACGGCCTACCCCCTCGTCGCCACCCCCCCTCCCACCCTTCGCCAGCCTATGGCCTCTCACGCGCGGGTTGCTGAGACCGGGCCGCTGAACTAGTGCATACCGGTACTCTCATTCAGGACTATCCGTTAAATTACACCACTCGGAACGTCTGTAGGGCTCGTCTGACTGAATACGGTCGATTACGGACGGAGAGAGGTTTGAAATAGTCAACTTTTACCTTCTCGCCCTTACGGAGGTAGTTCGTAAGAAGAGAAAGTTGTGTATTCGTGTGCCGGAAAACGACGAATTTTTGGCATAAACATTTATTTCTGGATAAAGTGAATTAATCCAGTTGCTAAAAATAGACGGCAAAAGATCCGTCAATTGACGGAAAAAGATCCGTCCGTCCGTATATAGTCAACGCTAGTGCCTAGTCGATATTTCCCGAACGATCGTAATGAACTCGAGGTTTTAGGAGTTTGAAAGGGATATTTTAATTTTTGTGGGTGCTTTTCATGAAACGGGCATTTACGCTTTTAAGCGTCGGCCCGAGTTGGATCTATACGGCACTTCTGATGCGCAATGGTATGAGTGACGTCCAGTTAACTCTGACGATGTGATTTCGGGTCTCAGAACGGAAAAAAATGTTTGCTAGTTGAAAACACTTTTGTAGGTTTCTGTAGTAGTATAATATACCGGAGCTGTTAGAAATAATGTGAGAAAGTGTGTGTTTTTGTAGCACCACTAGTTTGTAACGGTGAACCAAAGTTACTGGTCCCAAGTCATATGTATTAAACATAAACCCTAGTATTCTGGAGAAATCGCCACGCTGGTTATAGTCAGCAATGGAAAAAGAACTTCCAGTGGAGAATATGCTTAGCTTCAAGACTGAAAATTCCAGTGACTTTAAGAACGTTTCGTGAGAGAATTTTGCAATATTTACGGCGAATGAACTAATTGATGAAACTAAACTCAACGTTTCATGTTATCCATAAGAATTCTTTCTGTGTGAGGACTGTATCGACGAGGAACGCCAGATGGAAAATAGTGATATATTATTTGGCCAGATCATCGTTATAGATGTAAAAGTTTCATTCAGAACAGAAAAAATGTGACTGAAGGCGAAAAGGCAACAAATGAACAAAGGATTTAAACCGCGAAAGTGTCAATCAAAATTACATAAATTTTGCGAAAACACTGGAATCAAGGTTTGAGAAAGCACGGACTTTGGAGAAGAATTTTCTAGTAATATTAATAAAAACACACAGAAAACTAATAAGTAATTTGCAGTTTTTGTATATTCTCCTAAACGTTTGTAATAATATAAGAAATCATTTAAAAGAAACTAATTTATTATTTTGCATTGGCGGATATAGTGAACCTCTGTTGTAATGAAACAATAATGCTACTCCCTACAGATTTATTATCTCCGGATTTGGCTGTGTATGTCCTGGGCAGGCCACACATCCGTGATTTTTGAAATTTGAACTCACCCGAATTACTTCGACCTTCAAATCTGTGTCAACTCTTTCCGTCTGTTGATCGTTGAGCTATGTTTTCTCACCATGTCTGACCTATGCATCTCATCGAGCAAATCACCTTTGCTCAGCCTGTCATTATAATACTCGTTTCCTCATGAATGACTTGCACAGGAGATTTTGTTGTACTGGTTGTGCTTGATTACACTGCTAAATATTGTCGATATTGAGTTAAACTGACTGCAATTTTATTACTTGACCTGCCACAATTGTCTCCCTTTTAGAAATGAACTTACTAATGTGACATTTTAGCCATGTCTATCAACATTGCATTTTTAATATTGAAGTATAATTTACTAATAAAATACTTCAAATAAACAAGAAAAAATGTCGTGAACATTTGGAAACAAAAGTATTCCAAGTGAAATATTGTCGGTATTACCTCTTCAATATCTCCCACGAGAAATAAGATTACTTTAATGAAGTCCAGTGAAGAAGTGGAGGCCGAAACAGATTGATAAGCTTAATCCTGGTTGGTAGCCGATATTCTCAAAACGCTTATAGGTAATGAATTGTTTAACCGTAGATTACAAAGGTGTCGTTGGTCAAACGACGCAACTAGAGCCGAAAGCTTCCCCCACCTCCTTCCCCTCACTTCCCGTTGCTGAAACTCTGTGCACCTTCATTGTGTGACTAGTCCTTGAAATACAGTATCGTAGTGCGCTTGTCTATTTCCGGTATACGCCATTTTAACACGCGTTGTCCAATAGACGTCTCCGAACATTTTACGTTCTGAACATTCAGTTATCATTAAAGGATGATGGCGATCATGAAAAAGGTCTGCGGACGCTTCTAAAAAGCCATTGGTGGGCAGCACCAAGCGCATGTCTGCTGTGAGAGTTAAGTCATTTAGGTGTATCTATAAAAACCTTTAAAATGTATTTTGTAACACCATATCATATATGTTCAATCCGTTACATTTAGTGTTTCATTGTAAAAATGAATTTTTCTTTATTTTTACCGAAAGTAGTCTGCCAGAATTCGCTGTTGTAATAATTTTAGACCGGATTTTCATGCAGTAAAACTCTCTAAAACGCGCGGTAAAAACACCAAAACGTGCAAAACATGCAATAAAAAGATCAAGACTTTGCAAAACGGTGTTATGTAGCCTAAAAAATCCAGTTAATCCACTTATCAACTTATTTTTGTATTTTGAATGAGATATTTCAGGTGAATGACTATAGTTAAGTTTGTACATATTGTTTAAACAAAACATAGTTGATATTTTAAATATTATTCTCCCACAAAATTAAATTAGCATAAAAACAAAAAAAGTAAGTACAAAAATAATTAAGTTAAAGAAAAAATGTTCTTAATTGTTTTCATAATGCATAACTTACCATTAACATTTGCATTACATAATTTATAATTATACGAGGAATTTAATAATTAAAGAGACAAATTTGTCTGGAGAAATAAATGTTTATTTTTGCAAAACAGGACTTTTCCTACTTTTCAATATAATTCTCACCAACATTTATGCACTTGTTTCAGTGCGTTACCAGCATTTTTGTACCCGCTGCAAAGAACTTTTTATCTTTGTGTTTGAATCATTTTCCTACAATTTTTTGACATCCTCGTTATCCTGGAACTTCTTCCCGCGTAATGCCTCCTTCAGTGGACCAAACAAATGGAAATCAGATGGTGGTAAATCCGGGCTGTAAGGGGGATGAGTCAGTACCTCCCAAACCCTTCTGTCAATGGTTTCACGTGTTTGTTGAGCAGTGTGTGGATGTGCTTTGTCTTGCTGGAGAATCACACCTCTCCTCTGAGAACCACGACGTGTCTCACTTATGGCTGGCTTCACCTTGTTCAAAAGCAGATCTGAGTAGTACTGTACGCCGTTGTTTGAGATAATCACAAAACAAAAACGTACCTACATCGTCCCAAAACACCGTCGGCAGGACTTTTCCTGCTGATGCGGCCGGAACGATGTTCGTCAGTCACTGAGCCTCGACCAGTTTTGAATTGTTCTATTCGTAAAAATTCCTGAGTTCATACATCTTTCATCATACACTTTAGTCATTCTGGAGTCATATTAGTTGGTTTTTCACTTACAGCAAGTTAAAAGAGTATCACAGAACGTTGTTAAACAAATGTGAAATTTTCAAGTGGACTCCCCATCTTTCAACTTAA
Source organism: Teleogryllus occipitalis (assembly GCA_011170035.1). Taxonomy (NCBI): domain Eukaryota; kingdom Metazoa; phylum Arthropoda; class Insecta; order Orthoptera; family Gryllidae; genus Teleogryllus; species Teleogryllus occipitalis. The sequence goes on from BLKR01017278.1 coordinate 11,549, forward strand.
TTTTGAAGTAATGAACACAACAATGATGACCCTTCAGGAGACCAGAGCTCATCTCAGTGATGGCAACTTAAAGTCCTAAAATTACCAAACTTGTCCTACCAAGTGTGTTTCTCCAGACCAATTTGTCTCTTTAATTTTTAAATAACTTACGTACGTTATTGAACGCTGTATAGAGCAACATAAACTAGTATATAATTGCTCTTTAGATCTCATTGCAATTGAAAATAATTAGTTGAAACCACTTCTCTTCAAAATATTCATTGATTTATGCCCTCCAGATTGTGGATTAGATGTGTTCTTCACCTCTCTGTCGCTGGTATACTGGGTATTTTTTCATTTCTTAAACACGTATAATAAGTATTCTTTTAATTATTAAACTAGAAACACACATTTTCGATAGAGGTTTCTTGCCTTATTTTATCAATATAGAAATTAATTTTCGTGATAGCTGACCTATTATTTTGTAAAAATAAAAAAAAATTCTACATAGATTATAGCTACTATTCTCCAATTATCTCTGCATGGTAATTTAGCAAATCTAGATTATGTAGTTCTTATTTACAAAATATAATACTTCAACTTACGATTAAATGTGTATCAAAACTATATTCGCTTTTTCCAAATCGTGAAAAAAAAATACTGTACTCTAAATTATTGCCAAATTTTAATTGGTTATATTTAATCTAATATATTCCGTTTCTTTAATTTAATAAATTAGAACGATGCTAATATAAAAGTAGTACAAATATTACCATTTAGAATATGCATCGGTGAAATTAAGTTTTTAAGAGAAACGGAATCCGCAACAGATTTGATCAAACGATAGACTGAAAGATTGATATAAAATTTCAATACTAAATTTATAAACGATTGATTATGTTCTTTATTTACAGCAGTTATTATCGGGATAGAGTCTGCAATCGTGGAGCTAACGCCTCCAGCGATCTTCAAAGCCGATCGTCCATTCCTCTTCCTTATCTCTACCTCAAGTGACATCATTTTGTTTGTAGGAAGAGCTCAAAATCCACAGTTGTAGTGGTTATGTAGTTTTAGTGGCTAGCTTCATACTATTATGTATTATGGTGGTTAAGGAGATGTAATTTCATGTAATGGGCAATTTTTATGTATTGATTGGTGTAATTGTTTTTATAGATATTTTGAAAATATATTTAACAGAGCATTAGATGCTAGTACTCTTATTTCAGTTCATGAATTTATCCCCTCAAAATATTTAAGTAATGATTTGAAATGTAAAGGTAAAGAAGAAAGATATTTTTCTTATTTTCTGTGTGTAAGTTGAATAGACATCGGGTAGTCCTTTTGAGGTAATTTCTTGAGAAATGTGGAATAAAGAAAAAAATATTCGAAATAAAACGTCAACATTTTGTATGGTGAAATTCATAGATGCTACATTCAATGTCTGTGACTGCTAGATTCCACAGCGAGGATCACATTGAAACCCTCCATTTTATAACAGATTAAGATTATTTAGCAAACCTAGTTAACTTTGGCTTAAAACATATTTTTTCCATTCATTTCAAATTACGCTGTAGGAAATAATAGAATAACCTTAGGTTTCTTGATTTAACTACTAATCTTCCGTAAACCATGCCTTCTTTTCAAAAAAAGTTTTCTTGACTTAATTACGTCGGATTTTGGAACAGTGACAGATAAAAACATGTAGCGTTAACAAGTGAAGCTTGTTTCACAATTTATTTGGCCGTTTAGTAAAATGTTAGTCCCATTTCCAACAGAAAGCTTTACATCTTCATCTTTTATTGTCTCGATGTTAGCAGTCAGATAATCTACCGAGTGAGATACGAAAACTTGTATGAACAAAATAATAGTATCGTATTGTTTACCGCAGA
>BLKR01017279.1:0-13412 GCA_011170035.1 Teleogryllus occipitalis
ATCTTCCGGTCTGGCCAATGTATTGTGGATTGCAACTGCCACAGGAAATGGAATATACTCCACATGATAGAGACTGGGGGATAGGATCTTTGTTGTGTGAAAATGTGTTCTGGAGATTGTTTGGTGTGCTGTATGTGACGTGTATGTCAAATTGTCTGAGTTTTTTGGCAATGTTTAGTGATAGTGTTCCAAGGAAGGGGATGGTGTATCTGTTGTGTTTCTGTCTTGTGTTTGTCGGAGTGAGAGATGTTAACAACTTTACATTTAAATAGCGGGCAATGCCCTGCACCCTCGCTGTCTTCTTGGACCGAGGCCCCCAGCCACCTCAGAATTGGTATGTCAGTTTGCTCTCCTTAATTTATGTAAATTTATTTACTTATTGTTTTACTTACCAATTCCCCACAATATTTTTATTTTATTTTATTTCATTCATTTTCTCCACTTCAAAATATTTCTTCTGTTACTAGTACTCTTCATCAAAATTATGTTTATATATTCATTTTCTACAATGCTATGTCTCTTAAATTCTAATTATATTCAATATATCTTATATTTGACTCTTAAATGTAATTTGGTATATTAATGTTATTATTTTATTATTTCATTGTAGCACTGAAGATGGCCGCAATGCGGCCGAAAAAGCTTTTTGCACAAATAAATATGTACGACAGAACAATGCCTCAATTCAATAACGCTTATCAATATCTTATTATTTCGACCCTGGTCCTATCAGACCCTCCAGAGTTTTTTTTTAACTCTGGAATTTTTTTCTCTCACATCTATAATGAATTCATTTTAGATGAGATTATTTTAATTTATTATCGACCCGAATTAACTACATGAATGTCAGCAATATTGCGACGACTTTCTGTTTAATAATTTCCAAGACGTACTTTCTGGTAGTAGATTCAGGCGATGGAGTTGCAACGTAAACCGAGCTGAACGTATGCCAGGAGGTATGATTTTACACTATTGCATGTATCCTGGAATTCATTTATCAAACTAATGCAGTGTGAAAGCACTGCAAATCCATCGTATTCAATTGTTTCATTTTATTGAGACAAGGCTCTAAGTTAAACTCAGAAAAGTTTTAAAAAAAAAGTTAGTTAAAAAGTTAGTAACTTCTCGTTAAGGAAGCAACACCAAAAAACTTTTAAGCGAATTTAGAATAATTTCACATATCTTTAACTTTAAGGATTTATTGTACGATACCGTCACTTATAATTCGAGTAAAATCATCTGGTTTAGAAGGTAAGAGAGTCGGAAAGTATTTCAGCTTTTTCAGTCATTCGTCACAATCATGAAACTAACTGATCGCGCAATATTAATGAGTTTATTTTTATTTCTGAGTTATTCAGGTCAAAAGGAGAAAGGCAAACTCAGCCAAAACTTTTGAAAGAAATTAGACAAAAATGAGACTTAAAAATTGTCAAAAAAGTGGTCGCAATGCTTGGCTTATCAAAACTCTCCCTCTTCTTAGAGTTATTATTCAATAACTACTCACAAATTTTTAAAAAAGCGCATGACATCATTTAAAGATCAACAATTGAATGAATTTATGCAGAAAAGATCCAAGGCACAAGAATCAATATTGTTTAAAAATGGCTTGAAAAGGTGGGACATCAAATTTATCTTCAAATGTTGGGGCAGTAAGGATGCACGCAGAAAATTATATATGTGTGGGATGAGGCAATATAAAAGTTAGAAAAGTACTACGTATTCACTATACGGAAAATAGAAAACCCCCAAAACCTGTTTTAATGTCGCCTCAAATACTAATTAAGTAAGTTACACATTCTGAAATAACACAATCATTATTCACTCTGAATACAGTGTTTAACATCTTTCTGAAAATCTGGAAATTTCCAAATGGGGGTCAAGAGAAGACAGCTATCGTGGCGTGGCCGGGCAGAGCATGTCAGGGAGTAGGCGGAGTAGGGATTCAATAGAAGAGATAGAGGTAGGTCCCGCGGCCGGGCATGAAAAGATTGAATTCCTCTTCCTGTATAATAATTTACTGTAATAAATGCCCGAGCAACGCCGGGTACTTCAGCTAGTGTATATATATATATATATATATATATATATATATATATATATATATATATATATATATATATATTCCAAGATCCAAGATCTGAACATGTATGATGTAGAAAAATATGGCAAAGAAATCCTAATGTCTACATCACGTTAAAAACGTAATACATCACATAATTACAATCACTGAGTTTATTTTGTGAAAGGACACATGTATGAGACAATTGATATACATTACGTTTATATAAACTCACAATTTTTTTTATTTACAAACACTCGTCGAGCTTAAGAAAACACAAGAGGAAATTTCGAATACTGTCAATAGATCCATTACAACTTACTCAATGAAAGAATGAACTATGTACGGAGATAAGCGATTATTGTATTAATTTTATAATGTTATTGGCCATTTAGTGTATAACCGCCTAACATTGAAAGAGAAAGCAATAAAATATCTGACACTCACTATCTTTCATTTAAATTTCTTGACGTTAAATTTAAATGAGTGGAAAGTTCAAACTTCATTGCGAACTAAAACCCTTAATGTTTTAAATATAAATATTTTTGCAATTTTCTAAATGTCGAAACTTTTAATGAAAATCGGAACTATACCATATTAATAGATGCATTTTCTTCCATGTGAGAAAACTTCAAGACAAAGTTTTGAAACATTTTCTATAAAATGTTGAAAATGTCATCCGTCTTCATGAAAACGACCACCAAAAAATTAAAAATGTTAATGGCACAACTAAATCATACGTACTTAACAAGATTTAGCTCAAAAGCTGCTCATTTGACAGAGTGGTTGTGTGACACATTTATCCACGTATGCAAATCTATTATTTAGTACAAAATTGCATGTAACTCTTCTCCGCCAGTTTTCTAAATGTTTTAATCAATCATAGATAGATAGATAGATAGAACTTTATTCTACAATTGGGAAACTGATGCCCGGTGGCAGAATACAAAATTACAATTACAAATAAAATACTAATATATAAAAAAATAAATATAAACAAACAAATTGACTGTGTCATTTCCTATATATGCAGATGGCATTTACATTCCTATACTAAACATTAAAATGCATATACACTAACATATAAATGAATAAACTTACATATTACACAAATATACATACATACAAACATATACACGTATATACATAGAGCATTCCAGGACACTTTGTCCACTTTATATTGTCCACTTTCATGAGGTTTGCTTTTATTTGGTCCACAGACATTTTGTCCACTTTTGTTTGTCCATAAATAATTCGTCCACTGTATATATTGTCCATTAATTCATATGTCCACAAGTATTGTTTCCATTTTTTCTCGTCCACATTTCTTTTGTCATTTTTCTTTGAAGTCCACAGAAATGTATGTCCACAATTAAAAGGCACATAATACCACAATTTTTTAAATTTTTAGACTATAAAAAAGATCAAAGGGACAATGAAATCCTGTTATTACAACTTGCTGGCGGTCATAGGCAAATCAGATATCCGATTAGAAAATCGTATATTATAAATCAACGTCAAATTGAAAATATTGTAGACCAATATCAAGAATATGCTGAAAATAATAATATAGATTTATATTTGCTCAGTATTAGCTACAGAATGAAATTGTATAGCACAGAAGAGAGCGATGGAGAAGTATCACATATTGTATAATATTGTAACTGAATAAATTATGCATTTCTTTTACAATAGACTATAATTATTGTGGACTAAAAATTTATAAAATGGACACAATGTTAGTGGACATTTCAATGTGACGGACGTGAATGCTCAGTGGACCATTCTTATAAGTGGACATAAAAAAGTGAACAAAATGTTTATGGACATCCTATGTTTCTGGACTAAAAGTAGCAGTGGACTAAAATGCATAGTGGACGTAAATAATGTGGACGAAATGCTTCTGGACAATGTGTCTGGGAATAGAGAGACGAAGGAACCCTCACATACACTAACAGAACTTATTCAGTCATATCCAGAAGAAATGAAATCACTTCACTGCATTGCATATAACTTTATCTAAATATTAATTGTTCAGTTTTTACTGTAGACTACGCATAATCGCACCTTTCACTTCACTTCACTTCACTATACGTTTTCACCCTATTGACTAATTTCCTATATTTTTTTCTAAAACCTCGCGCTGAGCAAGGAAAGGGCTCAAAAACTGTCGCAGGCAAATCGTTCCAATCTACTATAGTTCTGTTTACAAAGGAGAATTTCCCTACGTCCGTTCTTTGTATTCTTGTTCTAATTTTATATTTGTGATCATAACCATCTCTGCAACAGAACTAATATACCTAAATTCTGACGTATCTGCGAAGTTACAGCTGAAAAAACCTTAAGCTCTGATTAATGACCAATATTCGAGACTTATTTTTGAGATGATTCCAATACTTTAGTAAGGGAACGCACTTTAGTAAGAGGACGTAAAAGAGAACGTAAAATACTAATGGCTTGTTTAAACGACTAGGCAACAGCCTTTCCACTGCTTGTAGGTGGACTGCAAATGGATAGATACAGATAGCAATGCATCTAGATGGTGGGGCGTTTGCCACCCTCTGGATCCGCGCCTGCGAAGGGAGGTCGGAGGGGGATGCGGACCGGGGGAATGCCGCAAAGGCGTGGGGGCGTCGGGAGTGAAACGGGCGTGCGTGAGCGGCTCGGGAGGGCGGGGCGGGAAGCGGCGGCAAGAGCAAACACGCGCTGTGTTTGCGCTGGCGGCGACGCGCGCCTCCCAGCGTGGCTGCCGCCGCCGCCACCGCGCCCCGGCGCTGCGCGACGTGACGCCCGCCAGCCCCACCCCCACAGATCCGGCTTCCGTATCCGCAGCTTCCGCGCTGCAGTGCAAGCAAGGGAACTGCAAGGAGAAAGGATTGAACGATTGATTATATTTCGTTTCCAGACTATGACATTAGTTTAGCATTATAACATACATTGCGCTTATATCCCGTTAGTGTAATGCATGTTACATCGCAGGAGGTGGCAGCCTTTCTCCCCTGCTGGTACGTGAAATTCGACGCTCACCTGCACTATTGCTTACGGTAAAATCCCCCTCCAAGTGCATTCCCAACGGAGCAGAGCCCCTGCCGAGACAAGCTCCAAGCTCCCGACTGGTCTCTCGACGTGTCTGGTAGAGTAGTGCATGCAGGGCTTGATTTCCGGCGGAACGCACCGGAATGGCATTGCGGTACCTCGGGAATAATTATTAAATTTTATTCTAAATATATAACTATTTATATTAAATTAACAATTAATTTGGAACGCGTACCGCAACCTAAACTTTTAGAAATGAAGCACTGAGTGCTTGTAAATATTAAGTGTGTATGTGTGTTTGTGTGTATGAATTTAAAGAGAGAAAAAAACACAAGAAAAGATTGCTCATGGTCTGTGCCGTGTTTGTTAAGGTACTGCGTCGGTATTCGCCAGATAATGATTGGAGAAACTGCGTTAAAAAAACGGATCACAGCAGGCGACCGCTATAATTCTTCTCCAGACAGTAGCTGAATTCGACTCAGTTATGTGGCTAGTATTCAAAATCCACTACCATCGTGACTCGAACACTAGAATCTCTAGATCAGCCACGCCGCAGAGGCAACGGACATTCTGCAACTAAGACATCACGGCTGATAAAGAGAAAAGGAGAGATCCCGGATGCTACTGGAAAAGAAGAGAATGGAAGCGTTCGCGGAACTTTAATTAAGGTAGCAGCTGAAGAACCATACCGTTTAGAATAAATTACTTAACTGCACATTCTCTAACATTTTAGAAGCTACCCTTCAATTAGTTCTTTGCGCAGGATTGGGCAAAGGATGCTTTTCGGAGTACTCCGGACACCACTTTAAAGTCCGGCGGGAAACTAGATACCACCTTAGGTCAGGTTGCCCAGGTTCCGGCGCTACCCACGTCGATAGCTGGTGGTAAGCAATGGGGAGACGGGATGGAGGCTCCAAACGGCCTGGACTTTAGTTCAGGTGGCCCCCAGTTGGGCTCTCGGATTCGTTGGGGCAGTGGCTCGAAACTCTGGGCATAGAGGAAGGAACTTGTTTCCGGCGTATGTGCGAGGCGCATTGTTTAGACTCCGGTAGTAGCCTGGAAAGCTAGGAGCTGTGAGCTAGCAGGGCGGCCCTTACTCAGGCATTGTATGGGGAGGTTGCCGCGAGGGCAAACTGGGTTCCGGCTGGATCCGGCCATCAGCCCGTCGACGTTTTGCGCGTCGGTAGGTGAGGATAGAAGCCGTAAAGGCAAAGGTGCCCACCCCGAGGACTTGTCCCCCTGATGAAGCAAGTACATGTGGTCTGGTAGAACACGTGGAGTTCGTACCCTTCAATTAAATCTGTTAAATAAATCAAATTATAATGGTCCAAAACGAACGATAGATTCAGAGGAAGAGGTCACGAAAGAAGAGATAACTTCATCCCAAGAGCAGTATCCACAATGCCACAGCGTCTAAAATGAATAGATGTAATTTATTGTAAATATTCAACAATTGACTCTTTTCTCAATAAAACTTATTCTCTGATTGTGTTTTTTCATAATAATGATAAAACTATAAATTGTAAATATGTAATATGATAATTGTAAACATGCAATATGTAAATAAAAATAAGTGTTTCCATGTTTCAATAGTAGACCACTTGGGCCTCCATACGAAGGACGGTAACGCCCATTAAAATCTAGATGCATCTAAGAGGTGGTGAAATAAGGGGTAAATGTAGATAATAAATTATGGAATTAAAAATGTTTATGTAATTACAAAATATTTTATGTAAAATAATAAATGTCATAAAAAAGTGGAGATCTAAATGTAAATGTGAGACGATCTAGGTGTACAGGTAGTAGCCGTAGCTCATGAACTCACACCTACCGCGTCAAAGCCACTTAGTGACAACGTAATCTGGTTGTAAAAAAGACACAAATAAGAAATTATTCCTTCAATTGATTAATTATTTCGTATTTCCGGGCATGTCATCTACTATATTATTATTCCTATAAGTGTAGTGCATGTAAGTGTGGGGGATGTGGTCGTTTTCCTCCACTGCCGGATGGTGAGATCCGGCCCCGATCTGTACGTTGACTTGCGGGATTTTCCCTCTAGATATTTCCTCCCAGCGGAGCACCGCCCCAGCCGGTACAAGTTCTAAGTACAAGTTCTGGACTAATTTTCTGAGGTGCATAGTGGATGCAACTGAGTGTGCGTGTAAGTATGGAATGAGGAAAGGACAAGGAAGATGAAGGAAAGATCGTGCTCGGTTCGTTTATTAGGGTAATGCTCCGACATTCGTCTGGTATTGATCGGAGAAACCACGGAAGAATCAGAGCAGCCGACCGCTAATATTCTCCTCCAGAATCGGCTGAACTCGGCTATGCTATGTAGCCAGTGTCGATAATCCTGCCACCGTCGGGACTCGAACTCTATGACCTCCCGATCAAAGTCACTAAACTGATGTGTTTATGTCCTGAGCCATCTCTTCCGAATGTGGCCTCATCATCTTTAGGGAATTTTACAGAACAACTTCAAGAGCATTTGCGTCAATAGCGTAGGAAGCTAATTGCGTACCAATGGTTGACCGCTGCATTACCCCGATAGCTCTCGCACACGCCCACCAAAACTAGTCTATTCGACGCCGGGTGTCCAGGAGGCGAAAATATGAAGAGTTGGTGCGAGAAGTTTAATTTTTGTCTTGTGAGACAAGCCCTAGCTTCAAGGTAATGTAGAACAATAAAAGATGTTTTAAAATATTTTTATTTATTACTTATTTTATCTCAATCATCATTTTATTATTTTAATTGAAAGAGATAAAAGTTTATTTTAATCGAAAAAGAGTTTAAAGGGTTTATTTTAATTAAAAGATTTATAGTCAAATGATTAAATGAATTTTCACAATGTTAGAGAGAAGAAAGTAATGTACCTTCCCATGTAATAATTTTCAAACTTACATAACAATCTCAAATCAGCCACATGAAGTAAATATCAATTTAAGTAATGTAGCCTATTAGAATGGAGAGAATGGAAAGTTGTGCCTATTATACCGAGAGAAAAGGAACTTTTCGTGTGGTTGAAATAAAATATAACATTACATTGTTGTGAGACATTGTTGTACCCCCAGAATTTCGTCCTTGTATTGGAAGACCAAATATTTATCTCTAAAAACATCAAAAAAGAAACTATAAGAAATAGGATAAAAGGCAACCCGTTGTAGTCAATTCAACCTTAGTAATAGTAATAGGGGAATTAGTCAATAGCCCTTCAATAACCCTTAAATAGGCGCGATGATGAAGGCACATATGAGATAGAAGTTAAAAGTTAAGCCATTCTGCTGCCAAGTTTCCGCATTTAATTGCAAAATTAATAATTAATCTAAATTCAAAGAATTTGATATATTTATTTGATAATACAACATTGGTATAATTGCGTATTTTCTTTCCTAGCTCTAGTGCATGGAACTACAAAATTCTCTTAGATTTTAAATGTTGTGAATAGCTAGATGCACAACATTTGTAATACATTATTTTGTGTCTTATTACTGTAGAGCAATACAAGCATAAACACAAATTTCAAATGCGTTACGAGTTTCGTTGATAGTTGTATAATGTCACAAGTATAAAAGCAGCTAATAAAATGTAACCTTTCTATCAAATTTTTGGCTTGCTCTAAAATATCACGCTACGTCACTGTTAAACGTCATCAACAAGAGGCGTCCGACATTTCATGGCCCTCAATTCGCTACTCTTGCTTAAGTACGGTTATAATCTTATTTATTACGTGGGGAATATACGCTACGCACACGTCATAGTGTGAAAGGTGAAAACTCTATCGCTGTAGTTGTTCTATTTTAATGAAGAATAGAATTCGTCTTCAAAATAGAATTATATTTTATGGGAACATTCGTTGCCATACTTAACTTCCTTCCGTGAAATGTTTGTTTCTTCCTTTCGTTTCTTTCGAGTATGTTGCTCTATGCATATGAATCACCATTGCGTTGTTTTGATCACTTCATTTTCCGATATGTGATACATAAAAAACATTTGATAAAGAGTCAATTTATATTAAAATAGAATATCCTAGTTTTTTGATGTAACAAATAAAATAAATTAAATTTATAATATTCAGAAAACGTCATTTGCTATTTGTTCAAAAAATTAAAGACAAGATTTCCTCCAATCATATTATTGATTATTATTCAGATGTCAGAAAACCTTGTATGTGGTACAAATGCAGTGACACGAAAACAAATTAGGAGATGTTAGTTATTTGCAAGATGATGGCGTTATAATGAATAAGTGTTTATTTATTATTATTATTATTATTATTATTATTATTATTATTATTATTATTATTATTATTATTATTAATGTTATTATTATTATTATTAGTGCACCTATGCGAGAACTAATGCATGTTAAGCCCCACCATCTTCCCTGTCCATCCATTTCCATATTATGGGGGTAAATTGTTAACGAAACGTAGTATGTTTAAAAATGCATAAAGATAACTTCCAATGTACTAACAGAATATCAAATAAAATTTTAAGAAATGCAATTGATGTTTTGAAACAAATTTTCTATAAAGATTTATTCAGTATTATAGACAGATATTCGTGGAACAATTCACAATGCTTCCTTAAAACCATTGGAAGTAATTATACAAACTTCCTCGACAGTTATATTTTCGCTTTCCTTGATAGTCACAAAAATATTAGAAAAGCTTTATACTCTTGAGAAATATACGTAAAGTTGTGCATGCGAAAATACAGGATCGGGCTGGAAAAGCTCTTCTTTTTGCAATAATATTTAAATTTACTATCGAACAGGGCAGTACACCTGTGCAATTCTATCCCAGAGAAAATCAAGTAATTAATTGAATTTCACAAACAGTTGCAGATTCTGCACGTCTCTCAATTCGTAGGGTAGAATCAAGAAGCGTGGGAACAGCAAAAATGTAATAGAACATCCAAGAATTGTTCATCCAGTAGAAGTACGATGTAAGGAACGTTTCTTTGAGGCCCAGGCCTTAACATTCCACACTTTAAGGCCCTAGAAGACTTTTTTAAAAGTTATTTAACTATATAGATTTTAACAATGGTACAGAGAGTTGCGGGGTGCATTTGTCATGAATATTTCGATGTGATTTTCCTTCCTTGCGAATCCTTCATATTTTGATAGTCAACGTGCAATTCATCACGTCTCTGTGAAATTCTATTTCTTTACAAGCCTCATTTAAAAAGATTGTTTGCGTGTGAGAGCTATAAATCTCATCTATACTACTGAAATAATATTGGAGAAGATTATTATGATTATTATTTCAAGTCTCCCAAACCGCTGTATTTCTTGATTTGTACAATCAATTCTACAAATCGAAGAACACCTGAAGATATAAATCGCTAAGCAATCAAAGCAAGTAGTACTGTCTGAGAAAATGATACTTAATTCATGAAACGAAATAATAAATGAAATTGCCGTCTGCGATGCTTTCAAGTTGTCTTTTATGTCTCGCATTTCTCGTTCTTTATATCGCTGGTGATGACAAGTCTTCGGCATGCCTGGCCGTAGTTCAGGCGTATCAATTGAGCAATCTCAAACCATCCATTATCCAATAAACGACTTGTCTCATCTTACCACTATTGTCATGTGCCAAGTTGTGTGTGTGTGTTTGCATGCGCAATTGACAAGTAACGCTCGCATGTTCTCAACTACTCTTCTAATTGTGACTAATTCTTACTCCCATAGCACCTCTATCCCAATAAGTGAAGTTTTAATAATTTGCATTTCCTTGAGATTTCTGTAGTATTCGTTCAGTATATGTTAATATGAGAATTTTTAAACTTTGAACGTTGCGATCGTGTTCTCCGTTCTCCAATATTATGAATTACCGTATATTTATGATTCTATTCGTGCACTTCATGTAAATAGGAAATATATGACCTATTTTGCGATGTTATGGTTTTCTGGAGATTAAATTTGAGTTTGCAACATGCGGCTCATTCAAATTAATTTCTCATATGTACCATTTTAATACTTATTAGTGTCTTATTTGTCACTAATAATAGATGTATCATTTCCCTTTTCAGAATTTATTTTCCTTCGACAAACTCATAGTTTTCTTTGATAATTTTAATTATCGACCATTCCGAGTCTCCACGTTTTAATAATGTTAAAGAAGATTATTGCGGTGAATTATGTAAAATTAATCATAACCTCCCATCATGTAGTAGGTTTATCCCTGTTTAAATTCGCCATCTCAACAATCCGTCTCACAAACTACTATGTCTCACAATTTATACGTCTCACAAACGTGTGAAGGAATACTGTTTAAGACTTAGTCATTGTGTTGGGTTTGATTTATTGATTGATTTTTTCGTGTTTCCGGGCGCGTCAACTGCTTCGATCATTAGTACCGTTAGTATAGTGCATGTTTTTTCTCGGGCGATGGCGGTGATCTTCGTCCGCTGGATGGCGAGATCCGGCGCCGACCTACCGTCGGCTAGTGGGGATTCCCCCTAACCAGGACTCTCCCACCAGCGGGGCACCGACCCAGTCGTGACAAGCTCTAAGCTCCCGAACGGTCTCCCGGAATATGTGGTAGTGTAGTGCGTGTTAGTGTAAGTGTGTGTGTGTGTGTGTGTGTGTGTGTGTGTGTGTGTGTGTGTGTGTGTGTGTGTGTGTGTAAGGGGAGAGGATAGGACAAGGAATGGGAAGGACAGATCGCGCGCGGTCCGTGGTCCGTTTGGTAGGGTTCTGCTCCGGCATTCGCCTGGTGTTGATCGGAGAAACCACGGAAAACTACCGATCAGAGCAGCCTGCCGCTAGAATTCTCCTCCAGACAGCGACTGAATTCGACCGAGCTGAAAAGCTAGTGTCGAAAATCCTGCCATATCAGTTGATGCACTGAGCTACCGCTACCGGTCATTGTGTTGGGCTTGAGTGTTTCTTCACCACTGAAATATTAATCAGAGTAAGATGATACATCATAAAAAAATGATTCTATATTAGATTTGCTGTATGATGTACGCCGATTAAAAACAGGGGATACCATTTAAAAAGATTAATTTTATTATGATTTTTTCTCAAGAATAGTATTTTAAATTAATTGGAACACTCGAATTCAATTATTAAAATCTGAGTGAGTGTATGTAAGGAGACATGTTGTAGAAGAATGCATTTGCTCTCACTAAATTTACATTACCGGTGACTCAATGCTCCTTATCAATTCTGACAGTCTTTAACATAATTATTATGTTGATAATTTCGATACTTACAAGTAACGCAGTCACTCGTATAAAATGCGCTTCTCCCATTGCAGAATCGGCAGCATCTTGCTTCTCAAAATCCGCTCGAGGCCCCGAAGAGTCGTGTCACGTCCGGTCGCACCGCCTGAGGCAACGTTCCCCACGGAGCCACCTACGGCAGAGGCGAGCGGACGCTGCCCATCTTCGTCTCCCGCCCCCCCCTCGCTCATATGCCCCCGCGAAGCGTTTTCTCACAGAGGGCCCTTTCGCTGCGTTAAGTCGCTCTCCTCCGGGCGTTGCCTGCGGCGGCCGCGCCTGCGGCCCTCCGGCTGTTGCGCAATGCCCAACTTCTTCCTTCGCGTTGATTCCACCCAGCGCGGATACACTCAACTCGCTTGTGTTTTGCAAGCGGGAGGTGTTTCCCTCTTCGCACAAATGAGTTGGAGAGTGAATTTGCTTTGGAACTCCGCCGTTATGAGGTGTATTTTTTAGGATAAAGTTAAAAGTGTGTGATTTCTTTGAAATGTTAATGACCAACTTTGCTGTTAAGAAAAAGCATTAGAGGGAATTCAGTTGAAGAATAATGAATTTTCATTTTTGAACTATGTTGATGCCACTCAAGGAATATTAAACAATTCTGAGTAGATGGTTATGGTGTAACAGCCACGCCCGAAGAAGAGGTGATGTTTTTTTGTTAATCATGAAGTTCACGAGTTTTATATAGTTTACGCCTTGCGGGACTTTTGGAATAGAGCCGACTTAAATGATGTTGATGGCTATGGATGCGACCGCGGATATTATCATTTGTATTATAATATCGATTCCACATAAAGTATGCATTTGTGCATTTACCTTACATTTTTAGCATTTCGGCGAAAATGAACACGGCATACGCTGCATTACCGTTCATGCAAATTTCGTAATTTCATCTTGTTTAGTTCATAATTCCATGGGAAATCCACGTTTCAGCCAGTTAAATTTCGAACAAGGTAAAGTTGAATAATAGTGATTTGTGGATACCTTCTAGCTCCGTCAACTGCATGACTTTGTTGAATTATGCATAGAAATTACATTTAATGCCAATCACTCTTCAGAGAAGACAACTTCTTACCTGCGAACGCATT
>BLKR01017280.1:0-13407 GCA_011170035.1 Teleogryllus occipitalis
CACGGAAAACTACCGATCCGAGTTGCCGGTCGCTAGAATTCTCGGGTTATAATGAACCTGTGTTATAATGAATACGGCATTGTGACATTACAAGTATATTTATTTAAAAAGAGAAATTGTGTTATTTCCTTGTACAACAACCAGAAAACTTAGCGTTACTTGCATCATAGCACATCTGATATTCGCACCAGGTATTAAAAAACTACTGATGGATATGACACTACCAGGAAAAGTATTTTTCGAATGGTAATATTTTTTACTTGATCAATCCAATTCAATCTTGATGAATTCAATCAGTGAGATGAGTAAGTTTAAATCCACATTTCCTGACTTTAGATGTACTAGTTCTTCGCCAATTACAAATGAACTTCCTCAAAAATAGATTGGAAGATAATTCTGCTGAAAGATTATTAATTGTAAAATTGACTTTTGTGAAGATATAAATCTCAAGAACTATATTTGTAAAATTTTCAAAAGAATTAGTGTTTGCACTTTCATAACACACAGTTTTAAAATATTTTGCATTAATTGTTCTGTTCTTATTTGCGACAGGACCCAGACCAAATTTTTACGGAACTCCACATGCCCTATAGTATACTGAAGAATAAAGTGTACAGTACAGTACACTACAGTACACTCATTACGTACAGTACACACGGTATGTACTTCAATACGTACAGTCAACTGGAATTAAATGGAAAATCTGTGGAGGAGGGCAATATTTCTTCATTGTGCTTACTTTTATATTCTTAGTAGGAGGTTACCAACGTAACGTGATGAAGTGTCACGAACAAATAACACAAAAGCTAAAAACTATTAATTAGAATGCGGTTAAGGATGATGGTTTACAATGTTTTCTAAAAAGACACGCAACAGTAAATATTTTGTTGAAATTCGTATTGTAACATGATCACTAGCGTCAAACTCTAACACAAATTTTTTATGTTCGAAGTTTTCTCTGTGTGATGTGATTCGAGACAGAAAAAATCAATCACACTGCACACGTACCAAAACGACCATGCAACCACGGAATCGTTTGATAAAATGTTAAAAAACACTTTTCATTATAAATAAAATAATTGTTTTAAAATTATTAACCTGTATGATTGGATTTTCTATATGGTTTTAAAATTTAATTTCTTGATGAATGTCATTGTTTTATTTTGTCTGGCAGTTGTCTTACGCGCTTCCTGTAGTCATTGTGAATGACATCACCAATCTTGTGTTAATGCCATACATTTATTGTTTGGGATCCTGTTGATCTAGGTGAATATGTCCTAAAGGCATGTCGGAAAAAACAAAAATAATAAAAAAAATTAAAAAAATAAAAATAAAACAAAAATAAAAATAAAAAAAATTTAAAAAATTAAAAAATCTTAAATAAAATAGAAGATCTACTTGTCAATTCTCTGGCCGGTTCTACGTTAATCACCTACTGTCTTCGTCCTCCTGTGAGCACCGTGAGAGTTGTCGGTGTGTCCAGGAGCGCCTTCGCCTTCGCCTCCGCGCGCGGGGTTGGCATTCCCGCTCGGCCGACCTGGCGTTGACGCAGCACATCCGTTAAGCCGCGGGGACCCGCGCCCACGCCCTCTGCAGTCCGGGCGGCCCTGCCCCGCACCCACGCCGCCCCCGCGCGCCCTGCGGCGTGGACCACAGAGGAGGAGGCGGCGGCGGCGGCGGCGGTAGAGGTGGTTGTGGCCGCAGTGGCAGAGGGAGCGGTGGCAGTGATTGTAGCAGGGGCAGGACGACAATGCAGTGGTAGGGGAGATGGTGGTGATGGTGGCGTAGGCGGTGGTTAGTGCAGTGGTTATAGAGGTAGCGGTGGGGTTGTGGGGGGGGTGAGACATCGGGGACTGCCGGGGAGATAAAAGCGGGGGTGGCGGAGATGGCGGTGATAGCGGTGGTTACAGCCGAGATGGAAGCGATGCTAGGTGGTTGCAATGGTGGCTGCCGGTGCATTCGATTTGATGGCTCATGGGATCAGATCGCAAATCATTACACGAAGAACGGAGCAGGATGAACGCCATATCCGTTTCTGTAGAAATGGGGATGAATGTCATTTCCAATTCAATGACTGTTCGTTATTAATATAAAAAAATCTCGTTTCCGAGAAAGTCTACCTTTACCTCTTTAATTACTGACCATCAATATAGTGATTTTCTTCCGAGGAAAATCAACGTTACCGTGTTGTAGACTTGAGCAGTTTCAATTAAAATCCAACGCTTCTACGATGCCGTTTTCTGACTACTTTCTACTTTCTGACTACTGAGGACTACTTTATTGTCATAGAAATTCCCATGTTATTCCATTAGCATTTTATGATTAAGTGGTGAAATGAGGGCAAATATTTTTTACATTTCCCTCCAATAACGAAAACGAAGGTAATGGTCATTCTGAACTATTAATACCTGATGTGTTCGTCTACATTTACCTGGATATGGAAACCAGTGACATGCCACACCATTGTAGAGCTCTTGGTCGCTTCTATATGACATATGTATACCGGTGGAATTTAGACATTTTTTATATAAACAAACTTCTCACGTTCATTTTTTAATCTCAAACTGCCTTTCACATGTAAAAGAGCAGACCCACCTCCGTAATATTCCGAACCCAGCCGCAAAGTAGAGCCAGTAGGTGGTCCACCGCACAGTGGGAGGGAGGGAGAGGAACAAAGGGCGGGGCCGAGAAGGGCTGTAAGGGAAGCTGGGCGGGGGCGAGGGCTGAGCAAGCAGAGGTGGGCTTGGGCCGCGGAGGGCGCCCGCGCCGTGTCGAGCCGCTCGGGAAATAAATTAAGACGGGCCGCGGCCCCGCCCGCGCCCCGGCTGAGCGGGCGACGCCCCTACGACGCGGCTACGCCACACACTGGCCCCAACCGGGACGCCAAGGGATGCGCAGCGGAGCCTACAGTAAAGAAGAGGGGTAAGGGAAGGGGGCTTGTTCCAAAAGAAATACCTCTCCCTTTGTACATATATTATTTGTTAAAAATATATTTCAAATTACCCAACGAAGTGGCTCAGGGCGTAACTCACTGACTTATTATTCGGGAGGCCCGGGTTCAATCCCCTTGCCGACCATCCTGCCTGGGGTTTCCTTCGGTCATCCAGGCGAATGCAGGGATGGTTCTACTAAAAGGCCACGACGGCGAAACCGGCGTCGCTGGCTAAATTCGTTAACCTGGAGAAGTCACGAAGGTTAAGAGAAATCGAAACATCACAGGTTCTTGGTTGGGTTGGGTAAGTCACTAGGTTGATCCACGAAATAGCGGCTGACTGCTTTTCAGATGACCGCTTAAAAGAGGGAATAATTTAGACATATGTGTTAAAGACCAATAAGTGCCACGAAAAAATGGCCGATAATAGAGGTGACTGCTGAATAGAGATGGCCGTTTATCAGGTTTCACTGTACTACTTTCAAGAAAAAATATCCTTAAATGAAAAGGAAAATATGTGCATGATAAAAACGAGCTATGTATCCGGTACGTCGACATTGTGTCACTTCCATGAATACGTTTTGTCGCACTAGATACCTCAGTCCTTAGTCGAGCGTTCCGATAGTAAATAGTTGTTGGAAAAATTCTGGAATGTAGTAAATTTCAGAAACTTTTTGATTTATTTCATGGTTGTTAATTGTGATGAAGGTGGATACGTTCCGGCACTATATTGAAATCGTTCTTTGCAATAGATAATTTGCTCGAGGCCCCTAAAAGACGGGAGCCTGAATGGCCAAGCAAGTTGACCAAGTTGTTCTTCCTTCTTCTACCGGACGTTATTACGAACCCAAAAGATGCAATGCGATGTGGGATACAGGAGCAGTTTTTAAAGAAATTTTATAAAACTTAGATACGAACATTTCAAATACAATTAATAATTTAAAAGCTAACCTAAAAAACGACATGTCGGACCATTTAACAAATCAAAAGCGCTTACTGATAGCATACCGGTGCAAAAGGTCATTAGCAGGGTTCGGTTTCTGATGAGATACTATCTTTTCATTGGTGCTTTCTAGATATAGCAACTTGTAAACTATTGTTTAAAATGACATGTAGGTGATAGAAATGTATAGTTATTGGGTCATTCTTTGTCTTTTTTTGTCATTTTTCCATTTTTATGCCATTTTCTTGGACCTATACGTAATTTTTTTACGCATTTTTCCCATTCCTTGGCGTGCTTTGTGTTAGTGAATGTTTCATAGATTTTCAATGTCACACTAAAACAAAATTTTTATTGTATCATTAATTCATGACGAAAATCAGTACTGCAGTGGACCCTGTTTTTCGAACTCTCAAAATTACACCTATCTTCGGTAACTTCCTCGACTTTTCAAAACCGATTGTCGGAAGATCGGAGCTAAGGATTACATTTCCTCCTAAAATAAAGACTTTATATTAAATGTAATTTTATATAAATACATTTTATTTAAAATTGTAAAATTCATTGAATTTTACATGAATACAACATTTTTGTACAATTTTTTGTGTTTTTTTTTAAATTAGGTAATTTTCTCCTTTTCAAGGTCATTTTCCTCTTATTTTCAAGTCATTTTATAGGTAATTTTCAAAGAATTTTCAGGACATCAGAATCCGAGCTCTAGTCATGAGTTCGTATAGCCATGAATATTTGTCTCTTCTTTTGCATGCATGTTGTGTTCGGAGGGCAGTGTGTTTCGTTGTCCCCAGACCCAGGGAGTTACAAATACTTGTTAGGACTACAAGTGTATAGAGAAAAGTAAATTCTTCAAAAATACATCCATTAGCTCATTAAAGGCTAAATTAATGTTGCACCCACAGCGCACGTCAATTGTCGCCGCGTCCGTGCGCGCCAGTCCATTGCCTGGTTGCATTTGTTGTCAACTTTTACCACTTGGTTGCTTGCTTATTTGATAAGTTATACTAGAGTCCTCCAAAGGGCTTTAGATCAAAAAGCACTTCAGATTTTAAAATGTTTTTGTGCTCAAAATGATTTGAAAAAGACGAGAAACACCGGCTTAGGTGGCTCAAAGCATCAACAGATGTCATTGCTGTGTCTATGACCGGGAGGTACTAGAGTTCACATCCAAACAGTGGCAGGATTTCCGAAACTAGATACTAGATACTACCTAGGTCGAATTCAGCTGCTGTGTGGAGGAGAATTTCACTTGCCGGCTGCTTTGATCGTGGTTTTACTTTTCCGTGGTCCTTTGATCGTACTTTTCCGTGGTCTCTCCGATCAACACTAGGCAAATGCCGAAGCAGGGCCCTAATAAACGAGCTACGGACCGCGCGCGATCTTTCCTTCCTCTTTCTTGTCCTATCCTCACCCCTTACTGCATACACACTCACGTGCACTACACTATCACAATTGGGAGCCTAAATCTTGTCCCGGCTGGGGCGATGCTCGTGGAGATATCTGGTTGGGGACACCCCCCCCCCGCTAGCGGACGTGTAGGTCGGCGCTGGATCTCACCCTCCAGTTGGGGAAGATCACCGCATCCTACCTACGAAAATACAATAGTTGACGCATCCGGAATCACTACTCTATCATACAGTGTAAATAAAAATCAGAGAAATTTAATATCTTTAAGAGAAAATACTAAAAATTATAGCGAAAATTTTAACAATTCATCTCTAAAATATGTAACATAGTATTAAATATTAAGAAGTATGCCCAAGAGAAAGTATTACACCGATTTGAACTCTTTTACACTAATAAAGAAGAGCAGAGACAAAAATTAAGCCCTACGCATAAGTAGGCACTACACGTAAGTTGACACATATGACTAGAGACCGGAAGAATATGTATGATGAAACAAAAATATTTACTTAAATATGTAATGAAAAGAATAAGAATGTGTAAAAAAATGTGTAATATCTGATATAAAATGTAATATTAAAATACACAAATTATAAACCACATCTTCATATTTCAAAATTACATATATAAAAAACTCCCTAAACAAATTTTAAAAAGAATACAAACGTCTTCACGTTATATACTTCAAGTATGCAGCACGCAGTGATAATGTAGTGAAAATATGCTAAACAATTCATATAAAAGTACGTAATAAAATTGAAGTCAATTGACAGAATAGTAAAAATATTTTGTTAAAATAGCAAAATTTGTAAAACATGCAACATATTATTAAATATGTCAAAATGTGTATCGAAAAAATGAGATTGTGCTTAGACGGCGACGATTCCCCAAGATTATAATTTCGAGAACGGAAAATAGAAAGACAAAAAATACTTAGTTACATAAAAATTCTTTCTCTACATATGACACATGTTACCGCACATTCAACAACACAAGTTGAGGAGAAGCATTTTGTGAGCCTTTGGGGGCCATTCCGGCCCACTGCGCGTGCGCGGCGCTGGCCTCACACAATGCGCGGAGGCGGCGGCGGGGGCGGCGCCTTGCAGCGCAACGGGGCTCCGTGGAAAGAGGATTGTGAGCGCCCCAGATCACGCGTGCGCTTGCCGGCGGGGGGCGTCCATTGCTTTCTCGTTAGCCTCCATAAATCCTCTGTTCAGGCTTCGTGCTCGGATTGGAGCTTACGTCTAGGTTTTACGTATTCCTTTTGGGCTTATGATAGTGAACCAAAACATGGAGGAACCAAAGACGTGCTGAAGCTAGCTTTGGACATCTCGCATTTTTGTTGCTTTCTTTTTGGGATTTATTATTCATTAGGAGATGTTAGCCTTTGCGGGGCGCATGATGTGTCATGGTATGATTTTGAATTCTGTTACGTTATCGCGACACTTCACGGATTAGAAATACACTTGAAAATCTTTTCAATTAGAGTTCATAGAAAATCTTTTCATATTACGGATGTCGGGTACATTATCATGAAATATCACCTTATAAATATTTAAAATTTGTTGGTTGTGATTTTTGAATTAAGTAATGTTTACTTTTCTTCATACTTTTTTCGTAAATACTACTCCATAAGTAAGTGTGGCCCATTTATTGAATCATCTGCTTATCTTGAATTTTATTTTCACATCTTGCTCTTCAGAATATGTATTCTGACCATCATTTTCATCATATCCAATATACAGCAATTTACTTTTTTCAATAAAAGATAGGAAAAGCTAAAGAACAATTTTCAAAACAGTCTACAACTTATTCAAACAAATTTTAAAAATTGTTTCACAATTTCTGGCAATAACGGGTCTTCACAATTAGACCATTTTGTAATAGTACTCCAACAGTGATTGATTTTCCCATTCTCAATTATGTCGAGTATTTTTTCCCAGATGATTCGTTTCTGTTGCAATTTTGCTAAAAATCATCAAAGGAGCATGCCCATCATTGTCGTTTTCGTCCTTCAGCGACGGAAGCTAAAACACCAGAGTTTTTCGAAAGTCAGATCCTGCATATTTGCTTTTCATGAATATTCATATTGAAAGTTTTTAGACTTAAAACTACCCGTATTAAGTATTTGAATTTCAGATGAAATGCGTTAAATCATATATCCTTCTCTGGAGTTCGTATAACAAATTGCATCTCATTAATGCAATGAAGTATTATCAATTACGTAATGAGGTAATGCCATATTGTGAAAGCTGCCATATGAATAGCATGATACAACATACCACGTGTAATCAATCCTCATCTACGTAGTTTCTGCAGCAATTTTTCATTGATATTTGACGTTGCCCCATTGCCGCACCATATTGGAAGCTGGAAGTTATCACTCGCAACGCTTTTCCAAAATTTGTAAACATTCTTTTTCAACATGCATATGTCTATGCATATTAACTAAAATCCTTAATTACTTACTTACTTACTTAGAAATTTGATCATTTACGTGTGCCCGTCCGCCTACCCGTCCGCCTACCGTACGGGGCAAGTGAATTGTAGGCAGACATCATTCGGCGGGAAAATCATTCGCGTCTCGATTTGATGATAAAAAACTGGCCACTTCATCCGAATCAATTGAGATCATTTTTTTATGTTTACACCAAAATAAATATATAGCAGATAAGTCAGATGAAATAGTGGGGAAGTTGAAGCATGATAAGAAATAATTATTTTACAATTTAGACCCTTCTGTACCACCGTTTGGAGCAAGCGATATTCGAATCTTCTCGGCCCGGTTGAGGGAAACCAACTATTTTTTCGTATCCTTCTTTTTTAATTAAACAACCCCAAATTTATAAATAAGACAATACTATTTAAAACGCCGGGGATGCCTCACTCAGCTAGGAATATTAATATTCGACTACAAGTCTTCAATAATTCGCAAGGAAGGAAATTGCCGATGCGTATACTCACGGGATTCCTGCCGTAATGAAGAGTTGTAAATCTCTGAGGAATTATGGAGATGAAGCCCTCGTGTCCGGTTACGTCGAGAAGCATGTGCGTCTGCAAGGGAAAATGCTATTATGACTGACTTTTATGAACATAACGTATTTTTTCACAAAGCTTTATCATTCTTTTATACTAATCTTCCTTTCTCAATCACAATTACAAAAATTATTTTTAATCATATCCTGTAGGAACTAATTTCAAAATCAACAAACTATTCAACTGATTGTAACTGTTAATATTTGTGCTAATATCCCTGGCACAAAATAAAATTAATAAAGAAGTGAAGGACAAATTCTTTCTCGTAATTCAAATTTAATATGATAAAGTCATAAAGTTCTTTGCGGGTGTGTTTGGTGGAACAGTGAATATTTAAACTAATGTTGGAATATTAAATATTTTTACTAGAGGGCAAATATTTAATATATTTAACCCAATTATATATTGTCATTGAAATTATGAGGAATTTTTTTCGTTCTGAAGTTCAAATTTTATCCTCCAATTTCGCATTTTACTGTCAATTAAAAACTGAAAAACTGGCCAGGACATTTGTAGAATAATAATTGCCCTTCATACATATAGTGAAATTACATATTTGATTTAAATCAATTACTTTCGTTCCTACAATCGTATGAATCCCACATGTATCAGATGACTCAATTTTCGTGTTTGAATACCAACTTAGAATCTAATATGAAACTTTCTACGGTGTTAATTTTCAAATCAGTTTAAATTCAGATTTTGAGCTGATTCATTTTGTTCTTTCTTTGAAATCTTAAGTGTCCACTGTTAATATCTTGCTGAACTACATACCTCGTAGAATTACGATGACCATAAACACAAAATTTATTAGGCTATATTTTCGGCAATGGAGGATTGTTTTGGAACGACAGCATCTGGTTGAGCAGCATCTGGATCTATATGCCTGTACAGTCTACAAACTCATTTCTATATCTGTTATATGAGCCAACAAGCACAATCAGCTCAAGATACTGCCTGAATGCCATTTTTGAACCCACACAAAAACTCGACTCATACCAGGATCAGTTTTTCATTTTATTTATTGCTGATTTACAATCTCTTCTTTAGGAACAATAAGAATTTAAGCCAAGAGTACAGAACAAAGTTGATAACACTTTGTATCCACTCAAAAAGGTGAAAAATAGCCAATGCCGATGCTAAGGGCGAGAACGATCGGTGTATGATTGGATTGTAATTCCAGTTTCTGTTGGAAATTAATATCACTATTTGTATGAGTTCGGTAATTTTGGAGACATGCTCTCCATGTAGAGTTAGTCCGATCATTAGACCGAAAAGTGAGCGTGGAAACAGTTGGTGGAGACACCACCGCAGTTAGATGGTGGATAAGAGAAACCATTTTATCAAATTTAGAGAGCCCGTAAACCACAGAAGCCGCGCCGTACCGCAGCTCCCAGCGCGCAGCGGGGTCGGCTACCGCGCGCACCGATTTGTCAGAGCGCCTGACGCGCGGGGCGCGACCGGGGGCTGCGGCGCGGAGGCGGAGGTGTGAGGCGAGGCGAGGCGAGGTGCGTGGCGAGGCGGGAGAAGGTGAGCTATGGCGGTGCGCGCTGCGTCGCGGGGTCGGCGACCCCCGCGGGAACCGAGCGCGCCCCGACGCCCACCCGCCCATCGCCCGCGGCGCCCGCGAAACCGGACCTGCGCCCCATCAAACCTCTTGCAGTCGCGGCCCCGCCCCCTCCCACGCCCCACCCGCCCTCCATTTCCAAGTGCTCCGCCGCGCGTCGACCTCCACGCTCGCATGCCCAGTCCGACCAGTCCGTCTGGTCTGTCCATTCCGTCGAGCCCGTCCAGTCCGTCCAATCCATCCAATTTGTCCGGTTTGTTCGGTCCGTCCAGACCCGTCCAGCTCGCCAGCTTGTCCAGTCTGTGCATTCTGTCCGCCCACACCGACCGTCCGCACCGCCGCACCGCCCACTCTCCCCCCCCCCCCCCCCCCCCCCCCCCCCCCCCCCCCCCCTCTCCGCCTTCTCCGGCCTCCGTCCTCTCCATCCTCTCCGCCATCTCCCTCCCTCTCCACCCGCCCTCTCCGCCCTCTCCGCCCTCTCCGCCCTCCCCGCCCTCTCCGCCCTCTCCGCCCTCTCCACCCTCTCCGCCCTCTCCGCCCTCTCCGCCCTCTCCGCCCTCTCCGCCCTCTCCGCCCTCTCCGCCCTCTCCGCCCTCTCCGCCCTCTCCGCCCTCTCCGCCCTCCTCACCCTCTCCGCTCTCTCCGTCCTCTCCATCCTCTCCGCCCTCTCCGCCCTCTCCGCCCTCTCCGCCCTCTCCGCCCTCTCCGCCCTCTCCGCCCTCTCCGCCCTCTCCGCCCTCTCCGCCCTCTCCGCCCTCTCCGCCCTCTCCGCCCTCTCCGCCCTCTCCGCCCTCTCGGCCCTCTCGGCCCTCTCGGCCCTCTCCGCCCTCTCCGCCCTCTCCGCCCTCTCCTTTCCGCCCTCTCCGCCCTCCGCCCTCTCCGCCCCCTCTCCGCCCTCTCCGCCCTATCCCGCCCTCTCCGCCCTCTCCCGCCCTCTCCGCCCTCTCTCCGCCCTCTCCCGCCCTCTCCCGCCCTCTCCAGCCTCCTCCTCTCCACCCTCACTCTCTGCACTCTCCGCCCTCTCTGCACTCTCCGCCTCTCGCCTCCCTCCGCCCTCTCTGCCTCTCCACTTCTCCATGCACTCAGCCCTCTGCGCCCTCTCCCGCCCTCTCCGCTCTCCTCCGCCCCTCTCCGCCCTCCTCCCTCCATCTCCTCCCTCTCCTCCCTCTCCTCCCTCTCCCGCCCTCGCCCTCTCCGCCCTCTCACCCTCTCCACACCCTCTCCGCCTCTCCACCCTCTCCACCTCTCCCTCCTCTCCTCTCCTCCAACCTCTCCCCCCCCTCCATCCTCTCCGCCCCCTCCTCCCCATCCGCCCTCATCGCCCCCTCCGCCCTCTCCGCCCCCTCCGACCCCTCTGCCCCTCTGCCCCCTCCGCCCTCACCACTCCCATAGCCCCCGCCGCCCCCGCCACTTCCGTCACCCTCGCCCCTCCACCGCCCATTGCCCCTGATACCATCTCCTTTTCATCCCTCATGTCCGCCGCCTCATCCACCGCTACCGTCACTTCCGGCCCCTCTGCCCATTACCTCCTTTACCACCCCTCGATTACCTCCTTTGCTAAGCCACCGCCAACGCTTCCTCCGTGTCCACTCCCTCAACTGCCGCCGCCTCCACCACCTCCATTGCCTTCGCCTCCTCACTTCCACTTAAATCTCCCCGGCCGCTACCATCCCCGCCCCGCCACCGCAGCCCTGGCGCCGAGCGCCGCGCAAATTGTCTCTCGCAACGCCGCCCCGCCGCCACGCCCCGCCCCGCCCCGGCCCGCCACGCCCGGCCCCGCTGCCTGTCAGCACGTGCGCGCACCGTTTGTCTGCGGAGATCTGCACGCGTTTCGGACGACTAGTTGCAGCGCTGCGCTCGCGGCGGCGTTGACGGCTCGCGACGGCTGAGGTGGCACTCCCGGAGGCGACAAAATCTCTGAAGGGAGGCTGTGATGCGGGGCACTCCGGGCCAATGAACGCGCCGGAACAGGAAATGCGAATATGCTCCGCGACGGAGGGCGGGAAGCGAGTGAAAGCAACTGCTGTGTTCGGCCTAGATGGTTATGGTGGAGATGCTACAAAGTGTGACTAAAGTTTGTCCGGAACTATACATTTAGTCTTCTCTACGCCATTTTCGAGTAAATCTACTCTCTCACCAGCTATCCTTAATTATAATAATAATAATAATAATAATAATAATAATAATAATAATAATAATAATAATAATATTTATTCCCATGTTTTACAGACAGTTAATGTACGTTGTAGTTTCTTAAAATTACTAACTAACCAGTTGTGCTAGTTAACAATACTGGGATTATAATTTATAACTTGTCTACTTCTACGTAGTAATTTTTGAGTGTGGCGTGTTTTTTTATATTTTTCTTTTAAATTTACAATCCAAGTTTTTGTGAACATACAAAACTAAAAATCCTAGCCTTCAATCATAAAATAAGTAAAAATTTACAGATACAGAAAATTTACAATATTTATATTTCCATAAACAAATATACAACTTCGCAAATAAAATCATACTTAATTTACACAGTAAAAAGCTTTAATGGAATATACAAGTTAACTTGTTTATATCATTATCATCATGTTTTAAAATCCAAAACTTTATCTTGGGTTCGACAATATTCAAGGACTTATAATTTTCAATGTTATCGGTAATTGATTATATACTTGAATCCAAATGAAGACCAAGGTTCTTGATGTCTCAGATCCTTTCTTTTGCGTGTGAATGAAATCCTCAAAATTTCACATAAAACAGAACGAACATGTGCCGTAGGAGAATGTGACGGGGATGACGCCAGCAAACAAATACTCATCGCACTCCGTTCATAACCAAGTCTGTGCTGGAATCCCCCAAAAAAGTACCATCACCACGTCCCTCATAGACAACCATTATTGGCGCTTCCCCGAAATTGCACTGCACGTGCGAGTTACGGCAGACAAAAGCCGCACGGGCCATCTCTGGCGGCGACCCGGTGCCCACACACGTTGCACTTTCCGCCGCTCGGGCGCGCGCGCGCGTTCGCCCGTAATTGAGCAAGAGCTCGACGGACAACTTTCTCAACCGAGTAAGCAGTTTACCCAATTAACGGATGTTGAACTAGCGCAATATTGCGCAAGTTGTGGGGGGCGCGCGGAGGCAATACCTCTGCCTCGACGCGAGCGCCCCGTCGCGCCCGTCGCGCGCGTTAAGCGTCGTTTCATCCGGCGGCGATCGCGACAAGGCCATTACGAGATTCGGTCGCGCGAAGATGCGCACTTCCGTCGGGGCCAGTGCGGACCTGGGGAAGCCGGCCAGGCCGTGGAAATGGAGCGCGGCGGTGGTCGAGGCGTGGGGCGGGCGCTGGGGCAGCGTGGCTTCATAGATATAGAAGTGATGATCGGGGTTGGAGGAAGTGATCAAAGCGAGGATCGGGGGTGGGGATTGGGGGATGGGAATCGGGTGGAGGAACGGCGTGGTAAGTGGGGAAAGATGAGCAGCCGAGCGAGGAGTGGGGCTTCACGGATATGGAGGCGA
>BLKR01017281.1:0-13398 GCA_011170035.1 Teleogryllus occipitalis
CGGGCCCCTGAGGCCCACTAAGGGGAAAGTAGCCAAATCCCTGCTCCGGGCATCGCAGGGTTAAGGCCGGGTGGGTGAGGGCAGCGCTAAATATAAATCCTCCTTCTCCTCTGTGTTTCACAATAACAAACCGATCATTTAAAAACGAAATCACCATATGTAAGAAGAATGAATTGAGTAACTTTAAAAACACGTTCTTCCTGCATCGGTTCACTTCACATAGCAATGAAAGCTGTTAAGTGTATTATTGTAGTTAGGATGACGACTGATAGTAAATATTTCAGCAATAAGAAGCAAAGAAACTAATCGCAAACAAGGAAGAAAACTATGAAAATGATGTATTTGAACTTTGATGCCTTCTATTTTTACAATTATAAACCGATCGTTCTGAAGGAATTGTGAATATTATTATTCTAATAACAATTATAACTCGTTGGTCAAAACACATTGCTTCCGTAAATTTTCACTTATCGGCATCAACATTTGCTGTAACAATATACTGTCTGATCAATAGTCCCAGGATAGTCGGCACAACAATTGCATGCACACATTCGTAGAATATGAAGGGTAATCAAGACCAAAGTCGGAGAGTTAAAACTTCTCGCAACCGAAGTTGAAATACGAATACTTATTGTTGTATTTTCAGGATCCGCGTTGCGATGTTTAATACAGAAATGTGTTTATTTACTTTAAATTACACCAACTATACACACTAACCTTTAACAAGTTTTTCGTAAACTCAATAGATTCCTATGAAAAAGAGCTTAAACTTTCTCATTTATAGTAATGCTTAATCGACATTTATTTTAAAACAGCTACTAATTCTTCAATAAAAATTTCTATTTACGTTAGAAGGTTTTACACTTCTTGAAAATTTTTGAAGGTATATTTCGGTTGTACTATTAGGAAACCGGCGGCGCTAGCCGAATGCGTTTACTACGCTCCGTGAAGTCACGAAGGTTAAGCGCATTCGAGGCTCGCGGGTTCGTGGTTGGGTGACCGGCCAGGAACCCCGGGACCTAACGTCGTCGAGCCCCTGGCCGAAGGGATAAAAGGCAATGACTGACTGCGACGTGACGAGACTTGACAAATATTAAAAAAAAAGTAAAAAGCACTTTAATGGAGGATTACTCCCCAATGCTAAAGCGCTCAACGCCCCTTAAGGGGGCTTGGAGACGCGTTGCGTCAAGGTGGGGACACAACAAATTTAAAAAAAAAAAAAAAAAAAAAAAAAAAGAAAGGAAAAAGTTGAGAAAATGTCAAAAAATGTACTTATGACGCAGAAAGATGGCAGCTGGCGAGACAATGGAACGTGACCCTAAATCCAAACCACACCAAGGAATCAGAAAACTTTACTACGAGAAAATCTGTGCCATTTTCTAGCACCTCTCGTTTACTTTCTCACCAGCGCTATCGCGGTAGAGAGAACGTTATGCAATGTTGCGCGAAAATACAGCGAATTTCAGCCAGGAAGTTCTTATTACAAGCCCCTGGCAACGAAAAATTGGATACATCCAAAGGCTAAATTTAGGAAAAAACGTGCTATAACACCTGTTGTTACCAGAATCAAAATTTTGTAGGTCCAAAACTGATACACAAAGGGAAGTCGGAAGGATCGTTAACAATTACAGGCATATAGGTTTAGCAATAGTCATCCCCAAGCAGATTGAGTAAATATAGTTGCAGTATAAATATGTATATTGTTATTTAAAAATCAACACGGTTTTCGTCCCGAGTATTCGTGCGACTGCCAAACAATTGCGATACACCAGGACGCAGTAGATTGACTAGACGAAGGGAGTAGGATTAAAGAACTAATAGTATACTTTTCTAATGAATTTGATCTTGTGAATAATCAAGAACCTGGGTTTCTAATTAAACCTTAGACCCATCTTACATGGACGAAGGAAACATAGCTTTCTTTCAATATCTACGTTCTTCTAAAGCAGTTTTACAGATGATTTGTATCTTTTTCCGAATTCCAGGCATCTAACAAAATCTTGGACATCACTCACAACTACGCTACAACCAATTTTCTACTCTTGGTTAATCTAAATTATTCCTGCGGAGCTTGGGAGCTAGTACCTCAGCGATTATAAAGGTTTTAGAGCATCTACATACTTTCACCCTTAAATAGTATATTAAAACTACTCACCAGAAATGCAGCACTGATCCGTTGTAGAATACCATGTCGTTAACTGCAAATTGATGTCTACCGCAGAGTTAAATTAATTCTCCTCCCCACAAGAGTTCAAACGTTGGTCTAATGAAGACAATTGCCCCATTGCACAGCTAATATGTAATCTCAGAAAAAATAAATGCGGGTGATAAGACATTGACAAACTTTTATTGCGTAAAAACACTCCTGCAAAAAACACGAGGCAACCGATATGTAAATACCCGTTATAAAGGGGCTCTCCAGGCTATCAGTGTTGTGCCTCGGACCAGTGTGTATCTACGAGTAGCCGGGGCGTGATAATATTAATTTCAGAAAAACAATCCAGTGAATGCTTAACATCGAGGATTCCTAACGGGGTCAATAGCGACACTCTGGAGTAGATGAAAATTTGAAGGGATCAATGAAAATTAAGGGTTCAAAAGAGGTTCACTAACCTAATATTAACCGGCGACTGTTCAGCAGATCAGAAGCAAGTCCGTAGAGTATAAAAAAATAAAGGAGCTTAAAATATGGTTATATATTGTGAAATACCAAAATGACGAACCATTCTTATTATGGAAATGTCATTTTATACGACATAGAATATAGGGATGTCAATAGACGATCGCGAGAAGGTCGCTATGTGAAGTCGTAGGCTTCCGGGACCGGAGTCATGTGATTGATCTTGGCTTTCCGGGTGACGCCGCGTCGAAGATTGTGTTGCCGACGTTTCGACCATCTTTTCGTGTCCTTCCTCGGGGCTGGTCGGGGCAGACCATATTATATTGGGATTGGTCTGTGCAGACCAATATTTTTAAATATTGAATGTTTTAAAAACCCTTTTAGCAGCTTATATTTAGCACTTAGTGCTCAATATTGAAACATGCCCGACGTTGACAGGTGAAAATTTGAAACAAGCCCCATCTTTCTATTTAAAGTCATGCCCCGCTTGGAGGGACATTTTGAAACATAATTATTTCTCATAAATGTAATTTGGGTGGTAGGAAAAGGTTACACTTAAAAACTAATGATTCCTACGTATATTAAATGTCTCTCCGTGAAAAATGATGTAGTGCTAGCTCCGTTTATAAGGGTTCGAAGTTCATAATTGTTGCTACTTACTCTGCAACACAAATATAGTTCATGTGATAGTCTACAGAAAGAGATGTTTCTGGACGTTTTGTAATATTTCTTAGGGTACCACCCGCGGCACGGGTGGTCAAAAACGTTCAAAATTCAGTCCCATTTTGAAGAAACTTTTATTGTTTGTATAATAAGGCACATAAGGTAATGATCGCACCAATATATTATATTAGTTTTAAATATTTTTAGAATGCGCTAAATAATTCCTGCGAGCTTCGTTTACTTCGTATTCAGTCAAAGAAACAGTAAACGGCTCCTTTCTCTGTAAGCGAGCAGCAAGCACTCTGATGACGTCATCAGGGGGAGTGGCGTTGGCGAAAATGACTTCGCCGTTGGATGTGTACTCCGTGAAAGGAACGGAGCAAATATCTGTTAACACGTTGCTAGAGAGTCTAGCAGAAACCAAGGACGTGCAGTCTCCTTTTCCGGCCAGGTATCCTCGTTCAGCTGCTTGTTTCACAGTAGCAAACGCCAGTTGTGTGGCCAAACCTGAAAACAAAAGGAAACCATTGATTCATTTTCTATTTCCTCTTTCCGGCTCAATGTCTGTCTTGTGAGATTTTGAAACTCAACATACATGTCCACACAGGAAAGTTAACTGAAATGAAATGATACACATTCTCCGGGGCCACTTTGACAAACATTTTTACAGCGGTCAATTTGATGATTCATCTACTGGTCTTACCAAGTTTTAATATTTTTTAAATTATGAAAGAAGAGAGAAGAAAAAGAAGAATAAGCATGGCTGAAAATCAATTAACAGCGGAGATTACTACATGTACGCATGCGCGTACTTAGAAACTGACTTACGGGTAATTTGTTTGTGACCTGTTCGATAGACGCCAACTCCATTACAAACCAATGAATGTTCTTGGCCGGTGACCACGGCAGTTGCCCCCTCTCTCTCCGTCTCGCTTTGTGTCTCTCTCTGCCTCACTCTGTCTCGCTGCCTCTTTCTCTGTCTCTCTCACTGTCTCTCTTTGCCTATCTGTCTCTGTCTCCCTTTCTCTCTCGGTCTCTCTCTCTCTCTCTCTGCCTTTCTGTCTCTCTGTGAAGCTCTCTCTCTCTCTCCCTCTCTCTGTCTCTCTCGGTCAATCTTTGTCCCCCTCTGTCTCTCTCTCCTTTTTGCTCTGTCTTTCTCTTTATTTCTCGGTCTCTTTCTGTTTCTTTCTCTGCCTGTTTCTCTCTCCCTTTTCCTCTCCCTCTCTGTTTCTCTCTGAGTCTGTCTCTGTTTCTCTCAGTCTTTCCCTCTTTGTCGCTCTCTTTTTCTCTCCCTCTCTCTCTCTCTCTGTTTCTTTGACTGTTTCTTTCATTCTCTCTATCTCACTGTCTCTCTCTGCCTCTCTCTATTTCTCTCTCTTTCTCGCTGTCTCTCTCTGCCTTCGGCTAAGATGGCGCTTAGAATCACTGCACTGGGTGATGTCACAGAGAAGGGAGACGGCTTCTCTCCATGTCGCCTCAAAAAACTCAGTTATTACATTTTTCGGAGAAAAGTTATAGAAAAAATTTTCAACGGTTTTTGACAGTTTTTAAAAGAGTATATTTTGCGCAAAATTACACTAAAACGACTCATCCTTTTGAAAATTTGAAAAAGACCTTATTTTAATATTTGTGTTTAAGAAAGAGATTTTTCGTCAATAAAATCTGTATCTTCAATACTATAGTTTTAGGAAGGTGCGGAAAAAATTTTGAACTTTTTTAATTGACAAAAATATCAGGGATTTCGGTGAAAATGAGAACTGCACCATTCTCCTAAACGTTTATTGTCGTATACGAGGACAAAATTTAATAAAAAATATATAGCTAACTTTTTTTCAATGTCCGAGGGGGTCATGTTAAGAACTCCCCAAAGTTAAAATATTAGCCTCAAATCAGACGGACATTAGCAAGTGTGAAGGGGGAATATTTATTTTGGAGAAGATCGACTGAATGGTTTATGTGCTGACATTGTATTCTGACGGACGGACAGGCAGTCATTTTTTCCGTTTCGGTATAAAGAACGCACAAGACGAATATTCTGGTTACACCACATGTTAGAGGATATTGATCTGACTACACTCAAAGCTCTGGCGCTTTTAAAAATATTCATTAATTCCCAAAATTGCAAAAGTTTGCATCTTTAGGGTCTTCCTTTAATTACAAGATTAAATTAGAGATTTTCCCATCTATTGCAATTTGTTCTCCAAAACTAGTTCTTGCATTAACATCCTGTACATGTAACGCTTAAACAACATTTTCTAAATTTTTCATCATCTTTTGAAGCATGTCGTCTAAGCCTCGGGCTTTTATATCTAGCCCCTGCAATCGACTGTTTTGGAAGCTAAACTAATGCCAATAAATATGAAAAATTAAACTATTATACCTAAAATATGCATACTCAAGACTTTGTTCTACAAACATCTCATCAAATGAATACATCATTATTCATTTTAAAATGGGAACGTATCCGTCACGATCAAGTTTTCCAAGACCCCTTGGAGAAAGACTTCGTAACTAGGAAAAATATTTTGATATTGAAAAACCACCCTCCATCCCGAGACATCTTGACTCGATTCCGTCATGGCAAACCTGCACTTCGACGGTAGATCTGGAATTAAACCATTTTTACTTTCTCGTATACGTGCATATATTCGAAGAAAGAAACGTAGTATAAAGAAAGTTATGTAATGATGCGCGAAAAAATTGTATTTTCGCGGGGGGGGATAATTGCCAGGCTCTAGTGACGAAAAAGTGCATAAAACCAGATGCTAAATTCAGAGAAAAAATCCCCTAACACATGAGGTAGCCAGAATTTCTGTTTTGTGGGTCCTTGATGCCCGAAAAGCAATTGGAAGCATAACGTCCATCCGTCCGTCTGTCTGTCTGTTTGTATGTTTTTCCGTCAGTCCGTCCGCCCGTTTGCGAACACTACTAGCGCCTAAAACACACGTATGATCTTTTATAAACTAAAGAAACTCCTGTCCATCTAGACTGGGTGTAGTCGAAGCTTTGAGATTTTTAAAAACATACTTTAAAATGTGGGGTTCTTTACATTAAGCCGCTGGGATATTTTTAAAATTTTCTCAAAAACTGCTCCAATTTTTTTTAAATTTCTTGTAAGTATAGAGAAATATTCACTTATAAAGGTGGCATAGGTCCAATTTTTGCGTCTAACTCTGAATTTTAGAAAATTGCAAAAGTCTCAATTATTTTTGGCGTCTTCCTACAACTACAAAATGGAAGACAGATATTTTACCTTCGAATGAAATTTGGTGTCAGTAAATAGCTCATTCAATAAGATCTTGTAGATTTTTTTCAAAATTTTGGTAGCTTTCTGGCAATTGTGCATGCAAAATTTGCAATTTTACAAAATTACAAAGACCAAGATTTCCTCAAAAAAACTTTAATTTTTTCCTTTAAATTTTGGGTAGGGTTTGTGCCAAACGAACCCTATACTATGATCTAAACGCCATTTCGGTTTATTTTTTGTTTTTCCAAAAATCAAAAAAAAAATTTTCACTAGACCCTCACGTCAGTAATATTTCCATTAGAGGCAATTTATTCACACTATCAGATATATGTACATGTGCTTTATATAATGTCGAATAAAGTTTCTCGAAAACTCAACAGTTTTCTGTAAGAATGAGTTGCAATTTCTGCATTTTCAGAAACGTTAAAAAGACATTTCCTGAAAAAATGGCTTCTAATTTTTTCATCAAATTTTTCCAATAGATAGTGCTAATTGCACTGTTTGATATTACGTAAAGTTCATTTTGGTCTATTCATTTATTTTTTCAAAAAATACGCAAATGTATTTTTTGAAATACCTCACACATCGTTTATATTGACACTTCCATCAATCTGTATGCATTATTACATTTGTGAGTGAATGTGCTGCAAATGTCTTTAAATGATTTTTTTTAAACTCTGTAGATTCCTGTGAAATAAAGATTAAATTTTGCAATTACGCATAACTATGCTCAATCGCCATTTTTTTAAAAACGACTACGAATTTTTCAATAAAAACTTTTCATTAGGACGAGTTTTTACTCTTCTTTAATATTCTTGTAGTAAAATGAATGATTCTGATGTACTACTTGGAAAGCAAAACGTTGAGAAATTGTCAAAAAGTATGTTTGATCAACGATAGATGGCAGCTGGTCACAGAATGGAGCAAGACCGTAAAGCCAGACCACAACACGGAAATTAGAAAAATTTGGTACGGAAAAGTGTATGCCCTTCTGTAGCACCTGTAGTTGAATATTGATCAGTATATCTACAGTTCTATAATTGATTATATAAGAAATTTTAAAAAGTGTATTATTAAAGAATGGTGTCACCAGTGGAAAGTTTCAATATGCAAACCTCATGATGTACGAAAATCTGTAACTGATTCAAATATCCCAAACATTACATTGATAAGAAAAGAACAAATTATTACAAAATTAAGAATTGGACATTCCTCCCTCGCCCACTCACATCTAATAAAAAAACCGACCCAGACCCCTGTCCAAAATGTGAAGGAATGTTATCAACATCTCACATTATACTTGAATATTAAGTCTCCAAAATCTTAGAAACTCTCCTTCCATCGAAAACGAAATTTATGAAATATTTAATTCAACTGAAGGTTGCAAGTTAATTTTAAATTATCTTTATATTTCTGGTCTTAGTATTATGACTTGAATAAATGTAAATTTTCTATACTTTTGTACTGTATTGTCCTGTTCTGTACCGTTCTACACTGATTTTATGATTTGTATAGTTCTGCTGACATTAATTTGTAAAATCTCTCTCTTGCATAAATCAATAGTGGTCGCTAATGACCTAAGATGTTTTTAGAGAGAACTAAAATAAATATAAAAAAAAATTTTCTTAAAAACGGCTCCAAATTTTTCAACGCAAATTTACAATTAGGATCAGGTTTTTACCATCTGTATTTATTCGTAAATTAATACTTCCCTTCAATCATTAGAAACCCGAAAAATAGGGAAAACGTATTTTAAATGTACTTAGAGTGGAGATAGACGGCAGCTAGCAAGGGATGGTGTAAGACCGGAAAGCCAGAACAGAACAAAGGTATTTGAAAATTAACTAGTATGAGAAAGCACGAGCTATTCTGTAACATCACTTGTTTATTTACAAGTGCCATATTTTATCAGTAGTAAATAAAATATACTTCAAAGACAATCAAATAATGACAATGGTGTTGTATAGATTTAAATGTGTTTGAGTATTTATACAATGTTTTTTTTTTATTTTTTATTTTATTTTACGTCAAAAAACAGTTAAAAACTGCGTATGACGTGCTATGGGGAAAAGTGAATTGTGTGCACATTTTCAAAATTCTGTGATTCCTACACTATGTCATATACTACTTAAATTTTGAATTTTTGAAAGGGAGAAAAAAAACAAAAAAAGACTCCCATGTAATAAAATCTATTTTCAAGGATAAACAAGCAATAAATTTTGAATTTTGAAAGGGAGAAAAAAAAACAAAAAAACTCCCATGTAAAAAATCTATTTTTAAGGGTAAATAAGCACAATTTT
The DNA here is from genome assembly GCA_011170035.1 of Teleogryllus occipitalis. Lineage (NCBI taxonomy): Eukaryota > Metazoa > Arthropoda > Insecta > Orthoptera > Gryllidae > Teleogryllus > Teleogryllus occipitalis. The sequence goes on from BLKR01017281.1 coordinate 8,831, forward strand.
GGCTCTTATTACTTCCTGCCGCGACAATCGGTAGAAAACATAATTTGAATAATTGTATTTCCACTTGAATTCTTAGAAGACGTACAGAAAACAGTTACATTTATGTCCAGAAGCAAAAACAAGGCCATCTCGTTTGCTCAATGGATCAGGGACACTGGACGAAAAAACCTGATCGAGATGGGGGTCATTGACCCGGAAGCTGTAGTACAATAGTTGTTACAGGTTGTTTATACTCATTTATACAGTCCAAATGGTAAATAATGCATTATGTATCATTGTTAAAATTAATGTTACTTTTCTTGGGATGCTCAGTATAGTTTCTAATTGTATAGAAACAGTTATGCAGCAGAAACGATTTCACTTGGGATTTAAACTTTTCTATTGAATTTAATCGTTTAAGGGCATCTGGCAAAGTGTTGTAAAATAATGTACATGTATTGTATGTGAATTTTTTGTAATAAGCTGTTGATACTGTCACCTGATGAATATGATTTCTACGTCGAGTGTTATAATAGACTTCTCGGCATTTTCTGAGAAAAAAAAAATATTCCCTGCCCTTGAGCAAGTCATTTTTACAAAACCACTGATTCGTAAATAAAAGACACGGCAATGGTAGAATTCCTAGATTAATGAAGAGAGGCTTACAAGAATCACGTGGGTGGGATTTGCTATTATTCGTACACCTGTTTTTTGGGCACTAAAAGTTCTAGAGTTATAAGATGTATTTCCCAGAATATGCCATATCTCTGTAAGTGGGAATGAACATTCAAGTGAAGTATACACAACGAGCAGTATGAAGGCTGACTGAATTTGCAAGAATTCTGAACGCGTAGCATAATGAACTTAATTCTGTGTTCAATTCATTTAAATGGACGTTCCATTTAAGGTTTGACTGAATTGAGAGACCTAAAAATTTTGTTGCCTTAACATCAGTTAATGGTACACTGTTCATTTTCAATGGAGCACAGAATTGTTTATTTGATAAGGAAAAATGCATTAAAACCGTTTTCTTTTCGTTTACTATTAATTTGTTATTTCGGAACCAATTTGAAACATCTGATATTGTACTATTTACGGCTTCTTTATTGCAAAGGATGTTCGTATCATCCGCAAAGAGAACCGTTCTTCCGTTTCGAATCGTCGAGGGCATATCGTTTACGTAAAGTAGGAACAGAATAGGACCTAAAATCGATCCTTGAGGAACTCCACATGCAACGGGCAAAGAGTCGGAAAGGTGCGTATGTAATGTTCCATCATTCCAGTAAGGTATTTCAACTTTCTGAGATCGTTGTTTAAGGTACGAACATAACCAATCTAGAGCAATACCACGGATTCCATACGAAGGTAATTTTGAAAGTAAAATGTCATGATCAATGACGTCAAAAGCTTTTGAGAGATCTAAAATAATCCAATAGGTGCCTCGTTTTGATCCAATGATGAGGCGACATCTTTAAGAAAAGAAAATATAGCTGTTTCCGTTGATTTTGATTTTCTAAATCCATGTTGGCAATCTGAAAGCGCGTCGTGTTTAGTGAGAAAGGTTTCCATTCGTACGTAAAAAGTCTCTCTAATATTTTTGAAAAAACTGATAGAAGAGAAATGGGCCGATAATTTTGAATTTCATTTTTGTTGCCTTTTTTGAAAAGCGGCTTAATTTTAGCTGTTTTGAAAATATCTGGAAACGTTCCAGTGCATAAAGATGCATTAAATACGTGAGTTAACGGGTGTATAATGGCATACGCACAAGTCTTTAACAAAGAATCTGGGAATTCATCTAAACCGGACGAATATTTATTTTTTAGTTTACCGATTATTTTGAGAATTTCATAGGAAGAAGTTTCGAAAACGAACATTGTGTCTAAAATTTTGGGTGAACTGTCTGGTTTTGAATTTTGTGGCTGAAGACCCTTAGTGAGATCGGCAGCAATTCTCGAAAAGTATTGGTTAAAGAGATTAGCCACTGTTGCCGGATCGTTCACATTTATATCGTTATATTTTAAAACAACATTCTCTACGGGTTTTCTAGTTGATTTGGTAGTATTTTTTATTATATTCCACATTGCTTTTGTTTTATTATTTGAGTTCAAAATGTTGTAATATGGCTTAAGAGCCTCTTTCTCCAATGTCATATATCAATATGCAAATAACAAAATTAGACACTAAATTAAGTTCTTAGGTTACGCATTCATACTTCTTGGAAATTATGTCAGTCTGTTGCAGCTCGTTGCCAGTGTTTTTCAAATGTACATTTCCAACCCGTGATAAGGCATAGTATTTTGGGGAAGCTCATAATATTTTACTCAGGCCTTGCAGAAAATATTTTAAAAATGAAAAAATGCCATCCACTTGATTCCTGCAAGCGTGTCTTCATTGTGCTTCAGATCTTACCATTGTCCTTCCTATTTATTTACGAATCTGAATTTCTTTGTCAAACTGACTTACTAACTTATGCAAAACGTTAATAAGTATCATGAAGAATTCATGAGTTTTCATAGAGCTTAAAGGTAAGGTTTCATAGTTTAATCGGAATTTATTGTGTAGTGTTCTTTATTTCCATGTTAATTTTTCACAATTAGATGTATTAAATTTTTAATGAGAACGGTAGATGGTATCTAATGCTCTACTGTTAGGTTTTAATGGTGACACCATTTGTATCTATTTTTAAATGTTTTTTGCCATTTCTGAAAGTTATTTTTAATATCTATTCTTTTAAAATGATAATACACTTTTCACTTAATGAGTTATCTTAGAATTAATTTGTAAGCAATGTGAACACACTTGCGTTACCTTGTTCTCGGTACGTTTTCTCAACGAACATCAACGAGAAGTCCACAATCTCCGAAATTCCTAGCACTGAGAACAGGTCCAGTCGCTGATGGATTAAACTCAAGAAACGCAAGATATGCCTTTCTTGCAGGTCTTCAATATCAGCGCCTGTGAAACACAAAATCGCAAAATGGAGTAGACAATATTTTAGAATAATTAGTTGAACATGTGCTGAAGATCCAAGAATATTGTGAATACTTTCCATCAACGTTTTGAAAATAGTAGTTGATGCAATTCGTTTTTAATATTATGCTTTATTGCATAAGTACAATTTTTAGAAACGAGCGAGTTTTCAAATTTGTACGAATGAAATAAATAACAATTATTAAAAAAGTTAAATACGCTATTTTTGTTAAAGGCATTATAAATTGATACGAGAATCAAAATCATATATGCCGTAAAATCGTAATACGTTATTATTTGTTACGTAAAACACCTATTTATGAACGATTTATTGCCAGAGAAAAGGTCGTTTATGATGTTGATATAGAAAAAATATATTGATACTTTCACTGGAGTTTTGTTACCATATTGTATTAACTTCAATTGAGAGGTATCGGAAACAGGCTTTTATTTATCTTTTACATAAATAACACAAATAGACATTGTACGTTTTTGGAACAATTTATTTACAATATTCAAACACGGTTATATAAGATGTTTATGCAACGACGCGTCAGAATACATGTAAACGTTTTACTCATTATACTGTATTCTTTTTAAATTTGAATATCATATTTTCTACAATCAATTTGGTCTGATTGCAATAACTCAAAGTAAATTGAGTTATTGTCACCATGGTTGCATGGTTGAGTAAATCGTCACCATGGTTGCAGCTCTCACAATGCACATGATATTACTTTCGGTCAAAACCCATATCCATTGGCAGAATGGCAGTAACGGTACACAACAGATCAACCCAAATTAAAATAGTGGTGTTACAACTGGCCCTTTTTCGCAACAGTAAGAGCTACTTGAAACCGAACTGTCATGGCCTAAAACTATTCTCAGCTGAAAAATTGATATTTGGAAATTTCGAAAATTCTGGTAATTGAACTGAAATGAGACGTGCACCCTACTAAGTGCGTTTATTGTAGTGAGGGGCAAAAATCCACAATAAATTGCATACATGTTTTAAAATTATTTAAAAATTACCGCAAACAGTGGAAGAAATATCATTTTTCTTAAAACCGTATTTACGGTTTATTCGCAAACGTACCGGTCTGACGGCCGGCTAGAAAGCGGGTCAGACTGACGAAAAGACGGATAGCCAGACGGACGGATATTCGGACAGACGGAGAAATGAGCAGAGAAAGAGACACACGAATGGTTAGATGAACAGACTGACAAACGGACAGATGAACAGACAGATGGATGGACAGACGGACGAATAGACACACGGTCAGACGAACTGACGAGATGACAAGCGAACTGACGAGATGTCAGACGGACGGTCAGATGGACTGGCAAATAGACGGACCGACAGATGGACCGACAGACGGACCGACAGACGGATCGATAGACGGACTGACTGGGAGACGGACATTCCTTTGCCATTAATGAATTTTTTTCGTCTTTGTACAGGGCTTCTGTAGACATGCAACCAGGGGGAACTCACCTAAGGAGTGAATATCCACTCCGATGATTTCATCTCGGTGCAAAGGATAGGAGAGAATTCCCCCCACGACGTTCCCCCTCAGATCCTGTGCCAGGACCCCCAATCCACTGTCCAGGCTCTTCCT
>BLKR01017282.1:0-13398 GCA_011170035.1 Teleogryllus occipitalis
CTAGCTGACCCGGCGAACTCTGTTCCGCCTTAACAGTCGGTCCCATCTTTTTCTGGCGTCGCACTCACTGTGAGAAACTGTACTATCCTTGTTGCACTCGTGATAATAAAGCAAATGCAGATTTGTGTTTTTCTCTCAAACAAAGAAGAATTTCAAAAATAAAACCCCTCTGATATTAAATAGATAATTAAAAAATCTATTACGTAGCAGAGCGTTTTTTTTAAATTGATTTTTGTTTAAGAGAGAAATACAAAGCTGTAATCATAGGGACCGGCTGTTAAAAGCAATAAATAGGCAGATTTTGGAATTTATTAAGTGAAATTGTTTATTAGAAAATACAAAAAAAAAAAAAATTCGCTCGACGATTTGCATTGCCAACCGAGCCGTTTCACGGGCTGCCTCACGTTGCTCTTGTGATTGAGAAGCACGAAGTCGAGACATACTAACGTGGCGCTCTTCACGTGCAATTTCTTGTTCTTCTTCAGTCCTTTCATTAGCAATGTTTCGTATCCTTCTTGCATTACGGCTTTGTCGAGAAAGATTCAATCGTCTTGGTCGCGGCATTGTTAATTATACTTCACTTCACTTTTTAACACGCTTTTATTAGCTTCATTTGTATCTTTGCTTGATTGTTTGCTTGTTCTCCGCTGCAGAACGCTTGTGCACAGAAAACTTAGGCGAAAAGACGCGAAAACATACGAAAACGCGTGAAAACATGCGAAAACGCATGAAAAGGCGCGAAAACCCGCGAAATCACGCGAAAACCCGCGAAATCACGCGAAAACGTGCAAAAACGTGCGTTCTCACACAGGAACGCTGTCGAACGGGATAAACAGTTTCCTATGTCCGTCTCCTGGCTTTAAGCTTCCTGCTCACCAAATCGGTACAGCCGTTCTTGAGTTATAAATAGTGTAACTAACACGACTATATGTAGATATAACGGTGAACGAAAGGCGGCTATCATTATCGTCTTCTGTTATCAGTGCGGCGTTACAACAATGGGTTACAACAGGCAACAATGACCGCTAACATGCGAAATCACGCGAAAACGTGCGAAAACGTGCAAAAACGTGCGTTCTCACACAGAAACGCTGTCGAACGGGATAAACAGTATCCTATGTCCGTCTCCTGGCTCTAAGCTTTGTGCTCACCAATTTTCAGCCAAATCGGTACAGTCGTTCTTGAGTTATAAATAGTGTAACTAACACGACTTTCTTTTATATATATAGACTAGCTGACCCGGCGAACTCTGTTCCGCCTTAACAGCCGGTCCCATCTTTTCCTCGCGTCGCACTCACTGTGAGAAACTGTACTATCCTTGTTGCACTCGTGTTAATAAAGCAATTGCAGATTTGTGTTTTTCTCTCAAACAAAGAAGAATTTCAAAAAAACGCTCTGATATTACATAGATAATTAAAAAATCTATCTAATTATACTTCACTTTTTAACACGCTTTTATTAGCTTCATTTGTATCTTTGCTTGATTGCTTGCTTGTTCTCCGCTGCAGAACGCTTCTGCACAGAAAACTTAGGCGAAAAGGCGCGAAAACATACGAAAACGCGTGAAAACGTGCGAAAACGCATGAAAACGTGCGAAAACCCTCGAAAAGGTGCGAAAACCCGCAAAATCACGCGAAAATGTGTGAAATCACGCGAAAACATGCGAAATCACGCGAAAACTTGCGAAAACGTGCAAAAACGTGCGTTCTCACACAGGAACGCTGTCGAACGGGATAAACGGTATCCTATGTCCGTCTCCTGGCTCTAAGCTTCCTGCTCACCAATTTTCAGCCAAATCGGTACAGCCGTTCTTGAGTTATAAATAGTGTAACTAACACGACTTTCTTTTATATATATAGACTAGCTGACCCGGCGAACTCTGTTTCGCCTTAACAGCCGGTCCCATCTTTTTCACGCGTCGCAGTCACTGTGAGAAACTGTACTATCCTTGTTGCACTGCGTACGTGCAAAAACGTGCGTTCTCACACAGGAATGCTGTCGAACGGGATAAACAGTATCCTATGTCCGTCTCCTGGCTCTAAGCTTCCTACTCACCAAATCGGTACAGCCGTTCTTGAGTTATAAATAGTGTAACTAACACGACTATATGTAGATATAATGGCGAACGAAAGGCGGCTATCATTTTCGCCTTCTGTTATCAGTGCGGCGTTACAACAATGGGTTACAACAGGCAACAATGACCGCTAACATGCGAAATCACGCGAAAACGTGCAAAAACGTGCGTTCTCACACAGGAACGCTGTCAAACGGGATAAACAGTATCCTATGTCCGTCTCCTGGCTCTAAGCTTCCTGCTCACCAATTTTCAGCCAAATCGGTACAGCCGTTCTTGAGTTATAAATAGTGTAACTAACACGACTTTCTTTTTTATATATAGATTTTACTTTACAAAAAGCCTCAACAACATTCAACACAAAAAAACTTAAAACAATTACAGTAGCATCATTTTCACTGATATCCATGAAATATCGAAAATTGCAAAAATTTGAACATTTTTTGCGTGTTATTACAACTTTAAGACTGAAGATAAATGTTTTCCTGAAAGAAATGTGGTCTTCAAAGACATTTTGAAATAAACTCACGTATATTTTTTTAAAGAATGAGTCATTTTCATGTAATTTTTTCATTCAGTATAGACAATTTATAATAAAAAATATATTTATCAAGTACTGCTTCAATTTTTTTCTTTAATTTCTTATTTGAATAGAGCAACAGGCGCTTAAAGTATGTTAATAGTTTCTTTGTCGGCTAACGCTCTGTATTTTCGAAAATTGCAAAAAAATTAGCTTTAGAATATACTCCTACGACTACAATTATGAAGATAGAGATTATTTTCCTTAATGAAATCTATTCCTAAAAGACAGGGTTTGAAATAGGTTCATGTACAATTTTTTGAAAATTTGAGTACTTTTTGCGTTATTTTACGTGAAAATGTGGGCGAGAATGTACGTGCTGTTTAACACCACTATCCTTCGTGGAACATTTCATTACATATAAGTCCGTTTCTATTGAAAAAGTACTTGTTAGGGAAAAACCTGAAAATAAACCATTTTCAAGTGAGATTATCTGAAAAACTGTTAGACAACCCATTTCTAGGATGTTTAATACTGTTCTATTTTTGTACAGAAAGGTTTTAGGAAGGATTGATAGTTTTAGAGATATTTTCTAAAACCAAAATCAGATCTCGTTTTTCTAGTTTTTTCGAGTTTCAACCTCGAGCTCACTTCCTTATCATCATGACTTCTGATACTACTTTCCATAGACAGCACTAAACAAATAAAAAACTTAACCAAAAACATTGATTTTATTTCAAGTACAAATTATAATTTGAGCCACATTTCAACTCCTCACACACTACGTATAAATCTTCATGATACTGAAGTAAACGTATGAATTAGTAATACTGTTTCACGTTCTCCCCTACGTCATGCATGTTTTTATTAACAGATCATGAACAAAATAAAAACAAGCTAAATACAACATTAATAAAACAATGTTTAAAAACAGAATTTGAGCGAAACGCTGGCGTCGTTGCCCGGAAGTAGGCCCGCGTCCGGCGTCCATTACGCGGAGCCGCGAGTCCGGGGCCGGTGCATATTTAACGATCCCCGCGCCGGAATATTATTCCCCATTACCGCAGACAGAGAAACGGATCGAGGGAGGACTGGAGGTCGGATGGGAGGGAAGGAGGAAGTAAAAGTGGAGAGAGTGGGAGGATGAGAGAGCGGAAAGGAGGGTGGTCTGCAGACATGTGCAAGCAACGAAAAAGTGTTGTTACGAACATTCATTGCACTTTGTTGGGTATTCCGAGTTCAGTCTAAAGAAAATGCTGTCTTAAATGTAAAGGGTTGAAAAAAATTATGGCTAGATAATAACAACAACAATAATAATAATAATTATTATTAATATTACTATTATTATTACTATTATTATTATTATTATTGACAAAGAATACGTCTACTCCCATTGTCCAAAATAAAAATTAATTTTAAGACAGGGACTTTTTTTAAATTTAAAAACAATAGAATTTTTTAAAAAATAAAAATTTGAGAGTATTTTGCCAGTTAATTCCAACAATAAATTCAAACTTTTTTGAGGTAGGAGACAAAAAGATCTCTCGATATTTAAATAACGATTATCATTGACGTTTGTTGTAAGATTCATTTCGCATAATGTTGGTCCAAAAATTGTTAATTTCACCCCTTTTCCATGTTATCTGTAATCTCCAACTTTGCGTGGTACTTATGTCTGTTATTATGACATATTATACCTATTTCTTTCAACTACTATATCTTTTTGACTGAGACATTGAATTTTCAGACACCTAAAGTTTTATTTCATTATCTTGTTAGCACGCACTTAATATTCAACTGAAAAATTTCCCTTGGGAATTGCCTGTTCCTGTTCCTTATTTAATAATTTTATTTCATCCAAATTGCCAATTGTTTTTGAATAGATTTATAAAATTATATGTGTTTATATTTCCTTGATATGAATTAAAAACATACTAAATCTTCAAGGATTAAAAAATGTAATTTAGTATTAGAAATGATTTATTTAGAAATAAATCAAAAAACATTTACGTCATTTTATTCAATGATCTCGAAATATCAGCAATCGGACTACGTGTGAAACAAGCAAAAGAGGATAATTTCTATACAATTTACATTATTCCATTTTATTAATAATCCATAGGTAATATGTTTGCAAATCACATATTGCTTTAAATTCCATCATTAAATACTAACGAAAGTGAGCATTGATTCGGTTTTGAACATTAATTTGGGCTATTTGCTAAATATTTCGTTTAGTATAATAATTAATAATAATCTAGTTAATTATACGTGATTTACAGAACTTGAAATTGTCAATGATACAAATTGAAATATTCAAATTTTTGTGGCATCAACACTGTGACACAAAACAAAACGTTTAATTTATACATTATAAAGATATTCAACATTTAACACCATTATGTGAAATTGTGAAAAAATAATTATTGCGTGTATATATCATAATTGATATTGCCAAATTAAGGCTCATGAGGTAAGACATTTCTAAAAACAGAATTATATCATGATGTTTATCTTTCTGGAGGATAATTCGAGCTGTTGACTGCTTCGATCGATATTTTCCCGGGGTTTCTCCGTTTAACACCACGCGAATGCAGGAGTAGTTCCCTACCAAACGGGCGACGGGCCGCGCGCTATCATTCCTTCCTCTTTATTGTCCTACCCTCACCCTTACTAACACACACTTACACTCACATGCCCTTCACTACTACACCTAGAGGATACCAGTGTAGAGCTTAGAGCTTGTCCCGGCCAGGGCCGTTCCCCGTTGGTGGGAGATACCTGGTTGAGGAAAATCCTCGCAAGCCAACGTTGGTCAGCGCCGGATCTTGCCATTTAACATTGAAATATCACCACCACCTCCTGCTATAAAAACATACGCTACACATACGGTACTCAAGACTTGCACTTAGCAATAATTCACACTTAGCAGTTGACGCGCCTGGATTCACTAATCAATCAATCAATCCATGATGTTTGCTATAGTCTGGACCGGGAGCGGTAGCTCAGTACATCAACTGATGTCACTGCAGTGCCTCTGACTGGGAGGTCCTAGGTTCCCACTCCCCACGGCGGCAGGATTTTCGACACTAGCTTTTCAGCTAGGTCGAATTCAGTCGCTGTCAGGAGGAGTGGCCGGTTGCTCTGATCGATAATTTTCCGTGGTTTCTCCGATCAACACCTGGCGAATGCCGGAGCAGTACCCTACCAATCGGGCAACGGACCGCGCGCGATTTTTCCTTCCTCTACCTTGTCCTATCCTCTCCCCTTACACACACTTACACTAACATGCACTACACTACCACATATTCCGGGAGACAGGTCGGGAGCTTAGAGCTTGTCCCGGTGCTCTGCTGGTGGGAGAGTCCTGGTTAGGGGGAAATCTCACTTGCCGACGGTAGGTCGGCGCCGGATCTCACCATTTAAGGAAAATCACCGCCATCTCCCGAGAAAAAACATGCACTACACTTACGGGACTAATGACCAAATCTGTTGGCGCGCCCGGAAACACGAAAAAACAACTACTATCGTCTGGAAATGGCAGTTCCATTCGGACATCGAATAGTCGGACACGTGCATAGACGGTGACCCGGCTGTTCGTAGAGCTTTCAGCTGAGCGATAATGATTCGTCGTGAAATTGAGCGTTCATTGGTTTATTTTTATTGTGAGTCTCCGATAGGCAGAAAATATTGTCGTGCGGGGGGCGGCCGTCGGGGGTTCCAATTAGGCTTCGAAAGCGCGGGAGCCCCCGGCGCTCTGGGGAATATTGGCGGCGCCGGTGGGGGCTCAGTGCGGCTCGGGGCGGCCGCCTTTCTTCCCTCCGAGCAGCTACTTAAAGAAAGCTTACGCCCCGCGCCCAGGCCCACCCGCCACCGCAGCCTCTGCTTCCACTGCCGTCTCCGCCTACAGTCCGCTCCTCACGCTTACGAGCCACCTCCACCCCGACTAAGTCCCACTTCTGCCCGCCGCCTGCCCGCCTCGGCCCCGCTTGCGACCCACCTCCTCCCCATCTAAGCCCCACCTCCGCACGCCTCCGCCCCGCCTATTCCCCGCCAACGCCCCGCTTACGACCCGCCTCCACCCCGCCTATTCCCGCAAACGCCCCGCTTCGAGCCACCTCCTCCCTGCTTACGACCGACCGCTGTCCCTCCACCGCCCCGCCTCCGCCCCGCCTCCGCCCCGCCTCCGCCCCGCCTCCGCCCCGCCTCCGCCTCCGCCACGCCTCCACCACGCCTCCGCCCCGCATTCTCCCCTCCCCTGCTTTCTCCACGCTTCCATCTCATCCCCGATTCCGCCTTCTCCCCGCTTCCACTACGCCTCTGCCTCTTTCTCGAATACGATCCACCTCCTTCCCGCCTCTACATCACCTCCTCCCTCTCCCTGCCTTCTCCTCGTCTCCGCCTCCTCTGTAGCATCCGTCTCTTCCCCGTTTCTACCTTCTTCCATCTCCGCCTCATTCCCGCCTTTGCCTCTTACCGCCTCCAGCTCTTCCCCGCGTCCGTCCCGCCTCTCTTCCGCCTCTTTCCCCGACCCTTTTCCAACTAGCCACCGCAACTCTCTCTCTACTCCATCTCTTTCGCCGATTCACCTCTTCTCCGATTCTCCCTCCCCGCCAAACGGAATTCGCCCAGCCTCTAACCCACCTTCGCTCCCCCTCAATCCCCGCCTCTTCCCACTACTATGTCTCTGATTCCCCTCACTCCGCGACTCCACATCTTCCCCAACTCTACCCGACTCGTTTCCATCTCCACCCACCATCTCCCGCCTCCATCCAATCTCATCTCCAACTTCATCCCGCCCCCGCATCTCCTCACCTCATCCCGAACTTGTACTCTTTTCCACCTCTTTTCCCCTTACCACTTCCTCCCCTTCTCTCCTCCCCTTCCTCGTACTACTCCCTGCTCTCCTCTGCCCCGCAACTTCATACCGTTCTTCCCGTCTCCTGTTTGCCGCGCCTCACATCGTTCGGAACCTCACCTTCGCACTGTTTTGTCTCGTCTGCTTTCCGTCCCCCGACCCAACTTTCGACCAACTTCTTCCTCTTAACAGCTCCTCTCCTGTTTCGCCTTGCCTCCACCACCGTCATTTCTCCTGGCGTCACCCGGTTCCCCTTCTACGTCCAGCCACCCCGAACCCACGCCATCACAAGGGCCTCCACCGCCATTGCCTCTCTCTGCCCTCCCCCTCCCCCACCCCACCCCACCCCACCGCTTTCCCTCCCCCCACCCTGCCGCCTCGCCGCCGGGACGGCTCCTTTGTATTCATGAATCCTTTAAAGGTAACGCTCATTGCCTTTCGACCGAAATGTTTCCAGCCCAGGAGAAATCCATTGGCGTCGCGACGGTGGCAGCTGCGGCGGCGGCGGGGGGGGGGAAGGGAGGAATTGGCCTCGGCGGCGACGCCGACGCTGCAAGTGAAGCTGCATTAAAATCGCTCCCACCTGTTTACCAACATTGAAAACGCGAAACGAACTACAGGCTGCGATGAAGTACCGTTGGAGCGCAAACGAAGTGACATATCTAAGAAATTAATTTCTGAGTTTTTAGATTAGATTTTATTGTTAATTCTGCAATTAAGTATAGTTACTTGGTGGCAGAATATCTTAACCTTACATGCATTAAACGTCCATTCACTAAGAAAAAGTTATAAAACAAGTAGTTAATTAAGATAATAATAATAATAATAATAATAATAATAATAATAATAATAATAATAATAATAAATAGTACATAACATCACCACGCAAACCTTACTCCACTTCACTTCACTTCACTTCACTGCACAATACTTAACTGTGACGCATTTCTTTCGCATTCCCTTCCCTCCACTTCACTTCATAACACTACACTGCGCTGCACTACACTGCACTGCACTAAATGAATAATAATAAAATGATAACAATAATAACAAAGGTAATATTAACAATACTTCTACAACTGATATTTATACTAACAATTAAACCACTTACTTTGTAGGATATACTACTAATTTAACAGTGGAAACAACATTGATACATATAACCTAATATATAATTAACTAGAAAACTTATATATTTTTAAACTTACTCAAGCTTTGAGGAAAGGGTTCTATCGTATCGAGTTAGTAAATAAATTACAGTATTTACAAAAAAGTATATTTTTCACAGAAAAAATTGATATATATAGTTTACAAAACCGTCGAGATACACAGTTAAACCCTGCCTTACAAAAGCAAACGACTTAGGCTTAGCTTAAAACCTTTGAAATGTGCCACTTGAAAGTATCACTCGGTACAATACGTCTTGCAGTTCGATTTGTGTTTCGATGATTTGCATTTCATCTGGTTAGTCAGAAACAAACGTATCATCGGGGCACTGAACTCTTAAGCAGCTACTATTATCAGGTTAAAGCTATTTCGAAAATAGAAAAATCTTAATGATAGGGTTTTTACCAAAATGTAATTGAAACTAAATTTCAGGAAAGAAAACATTGACAAAATTACGTTGACGAACATTTACGCGATCTAAAAGTTGCTAGTTAACATCAAAGTACTGGAACCCAACTGCAGGTAAATTTGCGGTTCTCAAAGCAAGTACGTCGTTTGCGCGTTAAACTCATAACGTAGATTAAGCTACCTCTTACATCACAATAATCCGTTTGCCACGCTGTTAATAATGTTATAATGTTAACGCCATCTAACTCTCCAATACCTCGTAACAATTGTTATGAATAAACTAACCGAACCAGAGCTTCCTCTTGATGTTCAGTGATGCTTTTGGGCGCACAACTTCAGCCTATATGGACCGTCCTTCAAGTTTCAGGGATTGTAATTTTTCTGAGCCGGTAGAGTAATTTTGTACTTATTTATTGACACTTTTCAACTACTAAGGTCATATAGCCGCCACTGTATGTAACATTGGGTGCAACGCCAACTGTATACGGATACTCACAAACATCCATGCCTCGGGCGGGATTCGAACCCGCGAACATTTAGCTACGAGGCACCTGCGCTTCTTCAGCCGTCGAAAAATCAACGGGTCAGAGGAAATCAACGGACGTCGGAAAAAATCAACGGACGTGTGGAAACCAACGGATGTTGGAAAAAATCAACGGACGTTGGAAAATCAACGGACGTTGAAAAAATCAACGGACGTCGGAAAAAATCAACGGAGATTGGAAAAATCAACGGACGTTGGGAAAAATCAACGGATGTTGGGAAAAATCAACGGACGTTGGAAAAAACCAACGGACGTTTAAAAAATCAACGGACGTTCGAAAAAACCAACGGACGTCGGAAAAAATCAACGGACGATGGAAAAATCAACGGACATTGTGAAAAATGAATGAACGGAAAAATCAATGATCGTTGGTGAACATCAACGGACGTTGAAAAAATCAACAGACGGGAAAAATCAACGGATGTTGGAAAAAACCAACGGACGTTTAAAAAATCAACGGACGTTGGAAAAAACCAACGGACGTCGGAAAAAAATCAACGGACGATGGAAAAATCAACGGACATTGTGAAAAATGAATGAACGGAAAAATCAATGATCGTTGGTGAACATCAACGGACGTTGAAAAAAATCAACGGACGTTGAAAAAATCAACGGATGTTGGAAAAATCAACGGGCGTTGGGAAAAACCCGTTCATTTTTTCAAAAAAATCAACGGACGTTGAAAACAATCAACGGACGTTGGGAAAAATCAACGGACGTCGGAGATAAACCAACGGACGTTGGGTAAACCGAACTTCGGAAAAAATTAACGGACGTTGAAAAATCAACGGACGTCAGAGAAAATCAACGGACGTCAAAAAAATCAATTGACGTCGGAAAAATCAATGATCGTTGGTGAACATCAACGGACGTTGAAAAAAATCAACGGACGTTGAAAAAACTCAACGGACATTGGCGAAAAATCAACGGACGTCAGAGGAAATCAACGGACGTCGGAAAAAATCAAAGGACGGGCCCCTGCGGTTATTCATACAAAATCGTCAATAGTAACTCAATGATACTATATGCTTTAGTAATGTTCTGTTGTCTTTCATTAACCAGTAATATAATTCGAATTTTAAAAGATCCATCTTCCGTATTTGCCATTGACACTTCTTTTTAAGACGTCCATAATTCTGAATAACAGACGATAAAGTAACAAAATGTGCAAATAAAAAGAATAAATACTCAATTTAAACCCATTATGAATCAAATACCTACACAATTCTATTGGCAATTTGTTTCTCAGGGAGTGCGGGATTTGTATTTTCTTAACCCTGTCCTAGATCCTCACACTAAGGAGCGCACGTCGTACTCGTCCATTTGCCAGAGGCGCTTACATCTTGAGGAAATCCTTCATTCACAATGCCGATCCATGCGGCGCCCAGCACAATGCGTGGGCGTCTTTAGTACGTGGGCGTGGTGGAGGGAACGGCGACCAGCGACGACAAACGGCCGCAGCAGCCGCGCCACCAGCGGAGTCAAACAGAAACAAATTTTCGAGATGGCTGCGGAGACACCGCGGCACCTCGTTACTTAGCAGGCGCCGCGGCACATCGCGGAGGAGGGGCGGGGAGGGGCGGGGCAGGCTGAGGAGCAGAGAGAAGTGGGGCGGGCGGTGGAGGGGACGGGAGGGGCAGGGCGGGCCGAGAAGGGGAGGGGCAAAAAGAGGTGGAGATCAGGAAGGGGTGGGGCGAGCCGAGGAGGGGAGCGGCTTTATCACTGATGAAGGAGCAGGGACAGGAGAGCTGAGGAACACTTGAGAAAGTGGGGCGGGCAGTGGAGGGGACAGGAGGGCAGAGGCAGGCCGAAGGGGAGGGGCAAGAGGTGGAGATCAGGAAGGGGTAGGGCACGAGCCGAGGGGAGAGGCAGCACATCGCGGGAGGAGGCGGGGAGAGGGGACAGGGAGGGAGCAGGGGAGGAGGGGGCGGGGAAAGGCTGAGAGCAGAAGTGGGGCGGGCGGTGGAGGGGACGGGAGGGGCAGGGCGAGCCGAGAAGGGGAGGGGCAAAAAGAGGTGGAGATCAGGAAGGGGTGGGGCGAGCCGAGGAGGGGAGCGGCAGAGAGGAGTGAAGGGCAGAGGGGCGGGGAGGGCCGAGGAGGGGAGAAACAGAAGGATGGAGCGGATAGGGGTCCCGAGGGCCGAGGAGGGGAGGAGAAGAGATGGGTGGGGCGGGCGAAGGAGGTGTGGCGGTGACGGTCGGTGCGGACCGAGGGGGATGGGACAAAGAGGGGCGGAAATGGAGTGTAAGCCGAGAAGGGGTGAAACAGAGAGGGGTAGGGCGAACAGAAGCGGGGCGGGCAGAGGAGGGGAGGCGAGTGTGAGGTGAGTGTTTCAGAGAGGAGTGGAGCGGGCGGAGGACGAGAGGGGCAAATAGAGATGGAGCGGAAAGGGACGGGACAGGCCGAGGAGGGGAGGGCAGAGAGGAGCGGGGCGGGACGAGGAGAAAAGGAGCAGAGATAGGTGGGACATAGAGGGGCGGGGAGAGCCGAGAGAGGAAAGGCAGAGAAGAGGATCAAGGAAGTGAACCAAGGAGGAGGAGGAGGACATGGCGGTACAAAGTGAGGCAGAACCAGGGCGCGACGTTGCAGGGTGAAACAAGGCAGAGCGGAATGGAGGGCGGAGCGCAACATAATGGGACGGAATGGTGCATGGAGGTTGGGGGATGGACATGCAGGGGAGGGGGAGCGAAGACAGGTAGGTCATGAAGGGGAGGGGGAGCGAAGAGAGGCGGAGTAAGTGCACCTGGCGGGGCTGAGAAGGGTAGAGCAGGGCGGGGAAGAGCATGGCGGGGCAGCGTGCTGAAGGTGGGGGGTTGCAGAATGGAGCGGATCAGGGCTGGGAGGTACAAAGACGGAGCGGGACGGTGCGAGATGGTACGTGACGGGATGGGAAGGGGCTGAACGAATGATTGACTATTAGTGATTCCTGGCGCGTCAAATAATTTGATAATTAATCCCGTAAGTGTAGTGTTTTTGCACGGGAGGTGGTGAAGGTCTTTCCCCGCTGAATGAGGAGATCCGGCGCCGACTTACCGTCAGCCATCGGGGTTTTCTCCAACCAGGTATTTCCCGCCAGCGGGGCACCGCCCCAGCCAGGACAATATCTAAGCTCCCGACCGGTCTCTCGGAATATGTGGTAGTATAGTGCACGTTAGTGTAAGTGTGTGTGTAAGGGGGAGAGGATAGGACAAGGAAGAGGTAGGAAAGATCGCGCGGGGTCCGTGGCCCGTTTGTTATGGTACTGCTCACGCATTCGCCCGGTGTTGATCGGAGAATCCACGGAAAACAACCGATCAGAGCAGCCGGCCGCTAGAATTCTCCTCCAGACAGCGACTGAATTCGGTCTAGCTGACAAGTTGGTGTCGATAATCCTGCAACCTTTGGGACTCAAACCTAGGAGCTCCCGGTCAGAGGGACTGCAGTGAAATTAGTTGATACATGAGCCATTACTCCCGGTGGGCTGGACTTGTGGTGAGGTGGGATGGATTGGGAAGGAGCGAGGTGGGTTGTGGAGGGGTAGGCGGAGCAGGGGAAGGCCGAGTGTTTGGCTGGCAGGGGCGGGGAATTCGCGTGGGAGAGAGCATTTTGTGGATGCGCGGTAGGAGTCACTATGCTGAGCCTTGCAACGCCAAGGCGCCAGCACACGCAAGGGAGAAAGAATCACGCAGGCAGAAGCACGTGGGCGACGAAATCATACGCTGCAAAAGCACTCGGAGGATAAAAAGCGTGTGAACACAATAAGTCCGAGAGAGAGAGAGGGAAAAACGCGTGAGAGGTAGGCAGTAAGTGGGAGGCTAGGGCTACGCGGCAGAAAAAGCATTTGAGT
>BLKR01017283.1:0-13397 GCA_011170035.1 Teleogryllus occipitalis
ATGTAAAATGCGGACGAAATAATCCATTCATCTTATCTCGTGAAACTTACTTTCTAATTCTGTATGTAAAATGCGGACCAAACCTTCTCAGTTAAGGAAAAGGTCGGAGGGTACGGAAATACAGGTAGGCGCCTTAAGGGCGCCGCCGACGCGCATCTGACCAGCATTTCCTTGTGCCTTCCCCTTCACTTGGCAGACGGAGATTTTTCGAGAGGTCCGAAGATCGCAATGGTCTCATTCACTTTCTGAGCTTTGAAGTAGCAACACAGTTAAAGTTTTTTCGAAGATGGAAGTGAAACCTGGTGTTACGCAGAAAGGGAAAGAAATGGTGATAGACGAACATGGATATACGTACCGGATGAAAAAAGTGTTGAAGAAAAGTGGAGAGTGCTTTTGGGCATGTACAGTGAAGTTGTGCAACGCAAAAGTGTACACTTTCATTGGTGGATATGTAGTTTCACGGAAGGATACTATCCACTCTCACGATATCAACAGTGAGACGACAAACAAGAAGATTGTGAGCAACAGTGCCAAGAGGAAAGCACAAGATGATTTATTCCAGAAACCTTCTAAGATTATTCATTTAGCAATCGAAGAAAATGTGAACGCTCTCGATTCATTAAATGACAACGATATTGCGCGTATACGCCGGAATTTATACAACAGCAGAAGAAAGAAGAAACCAGCTGTTCCTAAAAGTAGAGAGGAGGCAATGGATATCTTAGATAATACAGAACTAGTTACTCTAAAATCTGAACAATTTTTGCTTGTTAATGACAGAGAGTCCGGAATTGTAATTTTTTCGTGTGAAACAATGCTAAAATACTTGTGCAACTCTGCGAAAATTTATATTGATGGAACTTTTCAGTGTTGTACAAAGTTTTGGTTGCAGCTCTATACGGTGCATGTAATTCAAAATGGAGTGTATGTGCCAGTAGCATTTTGTTTTTTACCAGATAAGCGAGAAGAAACGTACACTGCAATGTTCAATTTTTTAAAGACCAAGAGCCTTGAACTCAATTGTGCATTGATGCCTGAAGTCGTCGTGGCTGATTTTGAAAAATCAGCGCAAAATGCTGTGCGTTTCGTATGGCCAAACATCGTATTGATCGCCTGTAGATTTCATCTGGGGCAATCATGGTACCGAAAAATTCAAAAGCTGGGCTTAGGTAGAGAGTATAAAGACGAAAACAGCGAAGTTGGGCAGTGGTTGAGGTTAATTTTTGGACTTTCATATCTCGAGCCGAGCGACGTTGGAGACTGCTTCGCTTACGATTTTGTTTCGATACAACCTCAACACCCCAAAGTTGAGAAATTTTCAGACTATTTGTTTGAAAATTACATTGATGAGAATAGTGATTTTCCTCCAGAAATATGGGCAACTAAAGAAGACCCTCAAGAGCAAACTACAAATGCTTGTGAATCCTTCCATGCCCAGTTCAATTCTCATTTCTACTCCCCTCATCCTAACCTTTTCGACTTCATTGAAGTATTGAAAATCTTCCTGACTCGCTCCTACATCAAAATGAAAACCAAAGAAACCAATAAAAGAGTGTCCAAATTTCGCCTTCAGCTTTATAGAACATTAGCTGAGAAAAAGGAAGAATACAAAAATGGCAAGATAAGCAGAATGTGCTTTGTAAAATACGCTGCACATCTATGCAAGCCATAGAAACTATAAGCATCTCCTATTTAATTGACAAGGGCTTAATACGGCCAGTTATAAAAAGACTAGCACAACAAAATGATAGGTACAACAAAGAATAGTACAACAAAATGACGAAATTCATTCAATCAGCGAATGATTGAATTGATTGAAAACCAACTTTAACCAAACCATATTTCAAAAGAAGTATGCCAGTCCTAAGTCTGGAAAATTGGGAAGGAAGTTGTGTTTTATAAATAATGACAATAAAAATGTTCTTCGAAAATAAAGTGCCGTAGCGTGATGTCAGCCGTCCGGGACCGATGAAAATTGGCCGCCCCCTTTTTTAGGTATTTCAATTTAAAAAACTGAAATATACTGTAATTTTAAGGAATTTTTCAAAAAGAACAATCATCATTATTGTGTATTGTGCAGGTTACAAACAAAAAGCCATGTATAAATGTTTTACAATATAATAATAACATTTATTACAAAAATTCTTACACGTATGCACTTATATTGATATAACATGTTCAAAATACTTAAGATTAGGGGACGGATATTAATGAAATATAATTTTTTCTTTTTACTTTAGAAAAATACCGTTTAGTATAGAAATTAATTTTATGTTGTGACAAAAGAATGTGTCCCATTTCATACGTCATTTTTGTATTTTCGGCGATATTCACTAATGTAATTTTTTACCTTTTTCCGTAATTTATAATGCATTTTTCGCTGGGTTCATCGATTTTAATATCATTTTCAAGGTATTTGCATATAATAATATTTACGAGATGCAACAAAGGTTCTTCACAGAATTCCTGAGTAGTCTAATCGATTTCTTTGCTCAAAAATTGTAATCTCAGCAGTTGTATGTAATTTAAGGTTCCTGCGACGCCTATCAGTGCAACTCTCGGATGAGCCGATTTCGGGATAGTAAGACAGATATTTCCAGGAAAAGAACAATCCAAACCACAAACTTTAAAGCTGAGTTCACTTGAATGAATAGAAGAAGCCTGGATCACATCAGTAACGTATCCAACAGCTTGAGTAGTTCATGCGAAATGGTTTTAATAACATTTTTTACGTCATTTTTCTTTGCTTTTAGAGCTTTTTATAAAATTTGAAGGGGACCCGGAAAATGATAAATAAAAAAATGTAGATTTTTTCACTTTTCCAACATTTCCCCTTTTCAATGATGTAATCATTTTATGTGTAAGTTGTTTCTAAGTTGTTGTTTTTTTACATTAAATGATATGCTGAGAGCCGGCCTTGCTATGCTCGGTTGCTGATGTGGAATTATCTCCGTTTTTTTACTTTACATTGGGAGAAATAAGGAAACTAGGGGAGGAAACCAGGGTAGGGAAACGGAGAAGCAAGACAGACACACCATGACATCAGTGAAAAAGAAACAAAATAGTAAATGTCGAATAATTCTGAAAATCCATCATATGGACCTGGAATGTACTGGCAATACATAGCAAACTTTGAAGCCTGATTCCCTAAGTTTTTTTTTTTTATATATATAAGAAACATTATTTCCTGAACTATTAGAGCTACTGACTTCAAACTCTTAGGCAATCTTTCCTAAGTCAAACTACAACTTTTATCGTAGTCTTTTTATTATATCTATTATTTAAACAAATTACGTTCGTCATAATAATAAAAAATGTGGGTGTAAATATTATAGTTTTAAAATTTCGTATCTACAACAAATTAAAATTTCTTAAAAATCCTATGATAAACATTTAAAATATAGCCAAGAAACTACAGTAAAAAAACCACTCCTCTAGTGCAGGCTATATACTAGTTTGAAGCAAAATGTTCCTTGAATTTAACATTGTAGGAATAGGTCCTTCCGGGTCCCTGTAAGCTTTTAATTGAACGTTTTTGGCGATGTTTTAGGTCATCACAATCCGCCCCCTACTTGTGATTATACCTTGACGATCGACATGATTCAGTTATTAGCGATTTGAATATAAAACACAAATCGATTTCCAATTAGAACTAGAACGATTCTGTTATCATTTATATTTTTATTGAAAAATAATTAATAATAATAAATAATGTAATTTTTAGAAATAAAAACAAAACTTATCTTTAACTACAACTTCAATCGTCTACTTTTTAATAATTCTCTTAAAATATTTAATACTCGCATAGTCGAATGTATACGTACACGAACAATACATTTTTAAACAAAGTTCAATAACTTAATAATCACTACAAGTAGTTATGAGCACTAAAATTAGTTTGGAACGTGCATACGTATACAAGTATACGATTAAATTAATGTGAATTGGACGATTGATGATGCATTATGCATGTATTTCTCCAAAAATCTACCAAAACATGCAAACAAGCACGGAAAAATTATGCATTTTTAGACGAGTTCTTCATGAAACATATATTTATAAACTTTGAAATCTCTACGAAGCTGAAATAAAAACATGCATTTGCTTGGAAATATTGTCTCTAGTCATTAAGATACATTAATTTAAAGAAGACACAGATTAAGTTATCAAAGATTCCGTCCCCATTTCAATCGGTCCGAATTGTAGGTGCCACAAATTATGAAATGAAATGGTTCAAATTTTTACAAGATATTATTATTATTATTATTATTATTATTATTGTTATTATTATTATTATTATTATTATTATTATTATTATTATTTATTGTGGAATTTTGCGGCCCCCTAAAAGTGCCGCATGGGGCCGGCCGACCGGCCGGCCCCGCGCTAGGCCACTGGGCAACTTCCACTTTTACCTGGAAGGGCAGGTAGTCGGTCCGCAATTTACATATACCCTTTTCTGGGTCGGTCCGCATTTTACATATGGGTTTAACTAATCTTTTCCTCCTATTCCGCATTTTACATACCCCGGTCTGCGGACGGTCGGTCCGTCGACACGCAGACTCCCTTCACTTCCGGCTTAACGTAAATGCATTTTTTAGAAAGACCACAGTAGACGGGAGAATATACATAGTTGTAACTGCATAGTTTAGCCTGCATGTTTTGCCTACATAGTTTAGCCTGTACAAAGTTTTTTTCTGTAGGTTTTAATTTTTATTATTCGAGTTACTGCTCAGACATTTTATGAATAAATAATTTAACATTTAATGCAAAATTACGTCATAAAATGAAACATTGAGATTTCGGAGGACCTCTTCGAGTACAATCATGTAATATCCAAAACATTTGAATTAAAAAATGATACACCCGACAGCAAAAGGTTGTGTCGTTTCAATCCCGAAAAATGAGTTAAAGGAACGTAACAGGAATTATCAGGAACTTTCTCCTGTAAAGGAAAATGAAGTGTGATTGCCACATACCCCTTGCAGAAAGTATTTTTATACATATGAACATGAGTTTGTCACACGCATTCGACATAATTCTTGTGTTAACGTAACTGCCTATTGGCACGATGTGGCGCGTCAACTAAATTTGATAAAATGTTGGGGACAAATTTATAAAATTTGAAGATGACCTTCAAACTCTACGTTCAAAACCTGTAAATTTATGGTGTAATTTCAATAGAAGAAATGTTTATTAATGATTTATTAATTAAATCAATTTTATACCCCTAATAAAACAAACCGTAGTTGCATTCCTTTCAAACTTCATAGAAGGCAGTAAGGTTTTGTCTCACTATCAAAGGAGCGACATTGACATAATCGGATCCTGAGATTATTGTATTATAATGAGCATGAACTTCTTTGCTAACATGGTTGACACAAAACTCTAGAACATTTTTACTTGCTTCATAAAGGTCAAAATATATCGTATTTTATTTTTCAAAAGTTATAAAAATTGAGTTTCTATGCTAAACAGGCATTGCTTTTTGTGCTTCAGTGCGTTTATTGCAAGGTTGATCATTTTCACAGAAGGTATTTTGGGACTAATAATCAATATCGTTATTACAGAATTGCAGCTGAAAGTGAATTGATGCAGGAATTCGATTTTCCTGACGAAAAAGCGTTAAAAAGGCAAATTCGAAGTATACGAGGAGCGTATAACACTGAAATAAGGAAAATAGAATCCTCAATGAGAAGCGGCGCAGGAGCCCAGGACGTGTATTCTCCGCAACTACATTGATTTCCTATTGCTGACAGATTCCTCCGATGTACAACCTGTATGGAATCTGAGACAAATTTTGTAGGTGGTAAGGTAGTAAATACAAAGACTAGAATGGTTGTAATTTCAATATATATAGCATTATTCTGCCAAGGTACAGGACCTTCTCCAACAAAATATGTACTGAATTTCTTTCTCAGTTGCTGAGCATTGTTGCCAAACCTCCTTTCTCTTGTTGCTCGTAAATTTAGAAATCCAGGTATGCCCCCCTTTCTCTCCATGTCCCCGGGATCATTTCGCCCGAGGAGATATCTTCTGAATCGGGGGTATATATATTTTGATATAACTGGCTCGTTTCTCTGAGCCAATTGTGTAAAGCACATGTCGCTTTAATTACAGAGGCCACTGTTGTGTCTTCGAGGCACATCGGCCTCCTAAATATTCGGAATCTGCATGCCAAAATGCCAAAAGCATTTTCTACGACGCGTCTGGCGCGTCCCAATCTATAATTGTATATTTTCTCCTCATATTGAGGAGTCCTCCTTCTCGAATACGGCGTCATCAAATAATGTTTCAGGGGAAATCCCTCGTCCCCAACAATGACGCAGTCCTCCGGAAGGTTCATTGCATTTTCTTTTATTGCCAATTTCAATTTTGAATTGGCAAAAATTGCAGCGTCAGACAGACTTCCATACGCTCCCACGTCTATGACGGAAAACCAATAGTTGTGGTCGACAAGTGCGAGTAATACTACGCTGAAACTTCCCTTGTAATTGAAGAAAAGAGTTTGACAGTGGTGGACGCTCTACTAACACGTGCTTGCCGTCGAAGGCCCCAATCACATTTGGAAAATTCCATTGCGTTTTAAATCCTTCTTCAATGCTTCCCCATTCCTTTTGAGTTTTTGGTACCTGAAATTGTATTAAAATTTTAATATTTTATGTTCAATTGTGTTCCCGACAGGAAAATAACTCGAGAACAGCGGACGAGGAAAGAGGCAGCTCCAGCGGGAGTCAACCAAGGTAGGGCTTTAGAAGAAACAGACCGAGCGTGGATCGTGCGTGAAGAAACCAAGTGAATGAAGCCGTTGAGGCTTTGAAATCCGCAACAAAATTTCAGAACAATGAGTTTATGGTCTTCGGGCAACATGTGGGCCTGCAACTGCAAAACATGCCTCTTCAACATGCTCTGCAGTTGCAATCAGAAATTTCAAGTATAATTTCTAAAAAAAAAAAAAAAAAAAAAGATACAGCAGAGTTACAACAGTCAGGGTGAAGAGAGACCCATTGAAAGTACAGTCGTAATAAACTGTAATAATTATCAGCAGTCTATGCCAGGCTCCTCCTCACTATCAGTACACGAATTTTTCAATAATTTTTCAGCAGATTTGTAATATTTGTATTTTGTAATGTGTATTACAGAATATAATTAAACATGTTTTTAATGAAACTGTGCATTCATTCACCTGAATTGTTTCGTATTATAATACAAGAGCATGATTTCAGAGTCTTTATTGGGGGAGGGTTCAATGAAAATTCATTTAGTCCGATAAATATAAAAGGATATTGAAATGTAATTAAATGTAAGTTCGTATAATTTCATCGTCATTATAAAATCACAGATTGTGTTTTATTTACAAAATTGGTTGCAAATTTCCTCTAATCTCTCCTAAAACTGTAAATGAACAAATGGAAAGAAAAGTGTACGTATGATGAAAAAAATTGATGGAATGAAAATAAATTGGTGACGTGAAAATCACTAAACCAAGTTAATTATGCAGCAAAGACTCCATGTTTCATTAACAGTCAAAAAGAAAGTAATTAACAGCAGAAAACCATTAAAAAAATTTTTTAAAAAATTCAGTGCTTGCAATCAAAACTTGCTCAACACAATCATAGGGGACCAGTATTTTTTTCAGTATATTAAGATCCACATTATAGCATGTTATATTTCTCAGAACCACAGTTTATATCAACAATTGACAGATTTTTCACATTTTACATGTTCTACTTTGTGAGAGTTTTCCTTAATGTCAATATAAATGTTCATTTTCTTAAAATAGGAATGTAGAAAGTAACAGAACATTTCACAGGTAAAAAGAAGACCATATTTAATAAATCAACATTAATTATTCAGAAGTTACTGAATTTACCACTTACATTTTCAAATATGAATGAAATATGAAATTTAACCAATTATAATAGGTTTGCTATTTTGTACAATTGTGTTAAGTACCAGTATGTATGCACTATGAATATATGAGCACAAATATTCTTCAAAAACTACATAGGTAATATAAAAAAAGGAGTTAATTCTCCTTTCAGTAAAGACATCCATAATGAGTATCAGTACAATTTAACTAATATGGTTTTTGTTTCATTAGCATGTGTAATTATTAACAGGCATGTATTGATCATGGAAAACTGATTACCTTTACAAAAAATATTTTTCTTATGCTACCTAACGTTTTTCAATTAAAATTCACAAACCAAGAGATCAGTTCAAAAATAAAAGTTAACAGATCAAAGTATTGTGTTTATCACAGCTTCCCATTAACTGCTATCAACATCAGTTACCCTTTACATGATGAATAGTCAAATGTGAATGAGAATTATAGTACATTCAAATTTTTACATTGTGGAGAAAACCTTCAAGATATTTGTACCGTAGTATCTTCTTACAATACTTTGTAATCAAACTGGGATTAATTTCTTAGTTTGATATGTGTCCAATGTTCTGGAGTAATCATATGTGTTACGATCTATTTATTTCATAAATAAATATTTTAGAGTAATGCTATGCTTTTCAACATGATGTTCTCATTCATGTATACGAAAAGTTAATATCCCAATGTATGTTGGTTGTAAATTAGTTACTGTTAATAAATAAATAATTTTTAATTAGAGATTATGAACAGTAACATAAAAAATTAAACAAAAATGCATTATTTGCAATATTGCGGTATAAGAAACTGACCATTTCATGCAATGCAAGTACATGTCTTCATTGATTTATATGGTTTGATTGCATTACAGTATGTATCATGTATTTAGTTAGTCTATGTAATGTTTTTGTAATTCCGTCTTGAATATAGTGACATTGTTCATTTTGTACCTCTTAATTAATTTTATTTATTACATGAATATTTGAGTTGAAATAAGACTTGTGTAAATACTATAATTTATGATTTTGGGTATATTAAAAAGTTTATAAAATTGTCAAAATTTCAATCATTATTTATTTCTATAAAAAAATGAATTTCCTTCCCTCTTACTGTGGCTGTATAGTTTGTTCCCTGTTTTGTTATTTGTTAGTTTTTAATGGGCATTTATTACTGTAGGTTTTTTCATTGTTGTTTCCAGCTCAAATGAGCTCTTAAAGTTTAAAGTTTGTAATTCAGTTTAATACCTTCTTGTTTGTATTCTGAAGGTATATTGTAACGTATTGTAGGACTACAGTTAGCAACCGCCACAAAGGGCGGCGGCAGAGGATTAGACGCCAGGGGCCAGGCAGGATGTGACACGCCGAGGTATTCTGGGAAATCCTAAGAGCTAGGGAAAGGGATGCCCAAAGTACGGGACAGCGCATTTTTGCCGCGTGCCGCGTGTCAAATTCTTGGAATCCAGGGAAATGGATGTCCAAAAATGCCTGGCAAAGCGGTCCGTGTGGGCCGTGTGCAAAACCCAGTGACGTTTCAGGTCACGTGGGTGGGGGCTATATAAGAACCAACGCAGAGCGCGGGGTGGGGTTTGTTGAGCTGAGAGGGAACCCTCGTGCGAACGCACAAAAACTTGCGCCCAGGGCGGTGCGGAGCCGAGCTAGGCTCGTGCGGCAAACCATGTGTTGGGACGCCGTTGTGGACTATATCCACGGGTGACAAGAGGTCGCCGGAGCTGTCTGCTGTGTGCGGGAGGCTCGCTGAGGAGTGGCGCGGGCCACGAGTCAGTTATTCATTTTTAAGGATCGCTCCTGCGATCAGGAAAGTAAAGATCTACCAGAGCTGTAACTTAAAGTAGTACTGTACATATTGTGAATAAACCTGTACATATTATCATTGAAGCTCGTGTCTGTGATTATTGTGTATTCCCACGACGTCACAGACGGGTAGACATAATTGGTGGCAGCGGTTATAAAGAAGCCCACGGGGGAGTACGTGCACCCACCAAATAGTATAATTGGTGGCAGCGGTTATAAAGAAGCCCACGGGGGAGTACGTGCACCCACCAAATAGTATAATTGGTGGCAGCGGTTATAAAGAAGCCCACGGGGGAAGTACGTGCACCCACCAAATAGTATAATTGGTGGCAGCGGTTAAACGAATTCAACGGGGAATATCATTCACCAAATAGTATAATTGGTGGATGCGGTTATAAGAATTCCACGGGGAAGTGTTGCTCAATTGTGATAATAGCAGCAGTTAAAACATTCACGCCGGAACGGCACGGCATTGTTGCACCATACTCATACGTGGTCGCAATATTACGAACAGTGGGTGAGCCAGTGCGTGGGTGTGTCGACGGGCAGACATAATTACGACGCACGGGAGCAGAGAGGGTCCGCTCCTAGCCAGACGCCCACGTCTTCACGGCAACGCCGGAAGGAAGGAAGGAAGGAAGGACGGAGAAGGAAGGACGTCTCAAGGCCAACCGGCTTTGATAAAATCAAGAAGTCAGCAAGGATCTGGTGTAAGTATAGCTATCTGCATTGTAACGTTCGGTTCAGGTTTCAGTTATGGCTTACTTACCGAGATTCGGGAAAGATTGTGTAGTGCACGTGGCACAGGAATTAGGACTCCAAATTACAGGTGGCGAAACTTTGGTAGTACTAAAAAAATTGATAGAGGAGCATTCCGATTACGAGGAGGAATTTGTGAAAGGGATAGCTCAGGCGTATAAGGATGAACGCGAACGAGAAAAGAGTGAACGCGAATCAGAGAAGGAACGTGCATTTCAGTTAGAAAAACTGAGAATAGAACAGGGCCAACTGGCGGGTAGAGCTAGTCCGCAGTCCGAAGTAAATAGCAAAATGCACATTCGATTAAATCAAGTTATGAGCCGATTCAAAGGGGAGGACGACGACATAACAGCATTTTTAAGTGTTTTTGAGAGTCAGGCGGAACAATTAGAAATTCCAGAAGAAGAGTGGGTGGCAAATCTTATGGGACTGCTCCCACACCAAATCAATGCATCGCTAACTTTAGAAGGGCAAGGTAGAAGAACAGAATATGCCGATTTAAAGAGTAGGTTATTAGAAATGTATCGATTCAATGCCGAGAAGTTTCGACAATTGTTCGCGAAACATGTAAAAGCCGCGAATACCACCTGGAACGTATACGCGAGAGAGCTGAAAAATTATTGCAAAGAATGGGTAGCAGGACTAGATATTCATACGTTCGAGGACTTAATGAATCTAATTGTAACCGATCAATTGAAGCGTCGTGTGCCTATTGATATTAAAGAGCACTTTATTGATGAGTGGGGGGAATTTAAGATGCCGTTAGAACTAGCTCGTAAACTAGACAACTATGAAAACAATAGGGCAGGCTGGAAACGGTCTTCGTTCAAGCCTTATAGGAAATCGGAAGCCGTAGGGGAACATGTTGCAAGCACGAGCAAGACGATGCCGATAGTACCGGAAATTCAGGGGAAATCGAGCGGTAAGAAAACCGATGTTAGGGCAGCATACGAGAAGCCAGACAAGCGGAAATGCTACGGGTGTGGTGCCACAGACCACATGGTCCGTGAATGCCCGCAGCGCCGCGTGGCCGAAAAAATGAATCCTGTGGCAGACAAAACAGCTACGGAATTGTTTTCACCGTACGTGTTCTTTGGAAAAATTAATAAAATTCCCGGAAGATTTTTGCGCGACTGTGGTGCCAGTTTCGATCTTGTCCATGAGAAATTTATTAGCGACGAGAATTTAACGGGAGAAAACGTGTGGATTTTGCAACCGCTTGATGCCTCACCACGAAATCTCCCGGTGGCAGAAGTCACTATTGAAGGGCCATTCGGGAAAGTAGTAACTAAAGCCGCAGTTGTGCCTCGGGAATGCGACAGCGGATATTACTTATTAAGTAATAGAACAGCTGCTCTGTTGGAAGAAGTAAAGGCAGGATTTATTGAGCCACAATTAGTTGCAGCCGTAACGACGCGGGCAAAAGCCGCTGAAACGTCGCGGGTGACTCAAGAGTCGGGGCCGGCTGACCGACACGCAGGCGAGTTTGACGCGGACGAGCAGGTAGAAAACCTTGAACAATTGAGGCAGGAGGGAGCCGTTAGTGAAAGGGACGCCAGTGCAAGTGTACTAACGCCCGAAGTGAATGAACTCATAAATGTTACCCAGACTGAGTTCGCAGCTTCACAACAAAGTGACCCGGAAATCAAAACATTATACGACGCGAATAAGCAACGTACCGAATATCTGAATTATGTAGCAGATCGCAGCTCAAACTTTGAAGTTGAGGAAGACGAGCTGGATAAGTACGCTATTAACCTTGATAGTGTCGACTTCGATGCGGAAGCTATGCTCGAAGGAACAGAAGTCGAAGACGAGTTCCGCGACAAACTGCTCAAATTAATTGTAAAGTACAAGCATATATTTTCAGACAGACCGGGGTTGACGGATGTCGTCACCATGGACATTGAATTGACGGACGAGTCGAAAAAGATAAGAAGTGCGCCTTATCGAATGTCGCCGCGTCAATCAAAAATTTTGCAGGAAGAAATCGCGAAGATGTTACGGGATAACATAATCGAAATAGGCGACTCTGATTATGCTTCCCCTATGATTCTTGTAGAGGCGCCGGGACGAAAACCAAGACCGTGCGTAGATTATCGCAAGCCAAACCAAATTATAAAATCAGAATATTTTCCGTTGCCGAACATGGAGGAGAGGATAGAAGCAGTAGCGGCAGCTAAGATTATTACTACATTGGATTTAGCAAAATTTTATCATCAGATACCGCTCACCCCGAGAGCGCAAAGATATGCGGCTTTCTGTACAAGCTTTGGCACGTATAGGCCATTAAGATTGCCCTTCGGGCTAAAAAATGCACCTTTTCAGTGTAGTAGGATGATGGCAGCTTTATTAGCAGGATGTGCAGAATTTGCAGTCCCATACTTGGATGACATCGCCATTTATAGCGACACACGGCAAGAACACCTTAGACATTTAGAGCAGGTGTTTCTAATATTAGAGAAAGCGAAGTTGCATGTGCAGCCAAGCAAGTGTAAATACGCGCGTAAGAATGTGCAATACCTAGGCTACATGGTTGGTAGTGGCATGATGCGGCCGGTAGAGGCCAAAGTAAAAACTATTAAAGAGCACCCCGTACCTCAAACGAAAAAGCAAGTGCGTGCTTTCCTCGGATTAACGGGTTACTACAGGAAATTTATTCCCGATTATGCGGGTATATCAGCGCCATTAACGGACTTATTGCGAGGTCGCGAACGGCAAGGCAGGGTAACGTGGACGCCAGCATGCGAGATGGCATTCGAGAAACTGAGGAACGCTCTCTGTCACGAACCCGTCCTTCACGCGCCAGATTTTAATAAGGATTTTATAGTGCAGTGTGATGCGTCAAAAAGAGGTATTGGCATCATTTTTGCACAGTATAATGATAGAGGAGAAGAAAAACCGGTGTTATACTTAAGTCGTAAATTCACAGATTCGGAATT
>BLKR01017284.1:0-13370 GCA_011170035.1 Teleogryllus occipitalis
TATACACCTTAATAATCATTGCTGCATATCGAAATGACTCTGAATATGTAATCAATCATACTTTTACCTATCAGATTTCTTCTAGATTCAATGGTGTATTTGTGATTTGTTTGGAAAGCATCCATTTCCTATCAACAATTTATTATCTATACAACATTCTAGTATCCACTCCCCAGTATCATTCCTTGTTTTCTCCACTCCATATTTTCCCATACTATCCTTTCCTTTCCGCGCATCCGATCCTATTTAGGCATTCCAATCTCACATTATCACCATATGATCATTCGTCCCTTGTGTTGTTTCTATTACTCTCTTAAGTTCGGAACAGATGATTTCCTTTTCTATTGTAACTTTATCTTTGGATGGTGCATATATATACCCTCCATACCCCTCTTTCCTTTAATTGTATGTCCACCCTCATAATTCTTGCACTTACTGGTTCCCAATTTACCACTCTTATTAATTTCCGAATTCACGGTGCCCCAAATTTTAATATCTGCTATATTTCATACATACCATTTATAAAATTACACCTCTCCTTATCCTTTATTTCAAACTTCACTAATACCCAAAATCTTTAAATTATACTTTTCCATCTTTTTACTATTTTCACTTCCTTCCCTGTTTTTGTTATAATATTCCGTATGCCTATATTCTTGTCCAATTCCTTGGGCGATCGTCTAAGTTGTCTTTCTTGTCCGAGGCTATTTAAGTTTTTCTGAATCTGCTACAAGAGTGAGTGGGTGATTGGCCCTACGTTACTCTGCCCAGCGGAGATGTCCCCTTTCCGCCTCTGAGCCTGCGTGATATCGTTCAGGCTTTTCTCCCTTAAGTTTTGGAAATCACTCTCTTCCATCCAAGGCAGCAGGGTGGTTTTCTGTCAATGTGACCTTCCCTTATCCCAATTCTCTCGTTTTCAGGCGCCGGAGACTCGCCCTCGCCCTGCTCTCGTTAGCTGCTCTCCAAGCTCTCACCTTCGAGAGCACCCAGCTGCCGCCACGGGGAGGAGAGAGCAGGACTTGCTGACTCTTGACCCAAATCGGGTATTCCCATTACAGGAGGGCATTATTGATGTTTAAATAATGTTTTCTTGTGGGCATAGGTGAATCCCCGCCAGACCTAAGTCATCAATTTGACCCCCGTCCATATTCCGATTCAGTGAGAAAAAATATGTAGAGTGGGTGGCGTGTGAAAAAGGGCCGCAGCGTCCTGACACATAAATGTTGGCTGTCCTGGGATGTCTGTAGCAGCGAAAAGTTCAGTATCCTGACGCAGAGATAAATGTGTGGAACGGGCGGTGTGTGTTGGTCAGCTACATGTACGCAGGTGTGTGTAGAATGGGCGGTGTGTGTTGGTCAGCTACATGTACGCAGGTGTGTGTAGAATGGGCGGTGTGTGTTGGTCAGCTACATGTAGGCAGGTGTGTGTAGAATGGGCGATGTGTGTTTGTCTGCTGCATGTACGCAGATGTGTGTAGAATGGGCGGTGTGTGTTGGTCTGCTGCATGTTCGCAGGTGTGTGTAGAATGGGCGGTGTGTGTTGGTCTGCTGCATGTACGCAGGTGTGTGAAGAATGGGCGGTGTGTGTTGGTCTGCTGCATGAACGCAAGTGTGTGTAGAATGAGCGGTGTGTGTTGGTCTGCTGCATGAACGAAGGTGTGTATAGAATGGGCGGTGTGTGATTGTTAGTCTGCTGCATGTACGAAGGTGTGTGTAGAATGGGCGGTGTGTGTTGGTCTGTTGCATGTACGCAGGTGTGTGTAGAATGGGCGGTGTGTGTTGGTCTGCTTCATGTACGCAGGTGTGTGTAGAATGAGCGGGTTTTGTTGGTCTGTTGGATGTACGCAGGTGTGTGTAGAATGGGCGGTGTGTGTTGGTCTGCTTCATGTACGCAGGTGTGTGTAGAATGGGCGGTATATGTTGGTCTGCTGCATGTACGCAGGTGTGTGTAGAATGGGCGGTGTGTGTTGGTCTGCTGCATGGACGCAGGTGTGTGTAGAATGGGCGGTGTGTGTTGGTCTGCTGCATGGACGCAGGTGTGTGTAGAATGGGCGGTGTGTGTTGGTCTGCTGCATGGACGCAGGTGTATGTAGAATGGGTGGTGTGTGTTGGTCTGCTGCATGGACGCAGGTGTGTGTAGAATGGGTGGTGTGTGTTTGTCGCTGCATGTACGGCAGGTGTGTGTAGAATGAGCGGTGTGTGCTATTGGTCCGCTGCTACGTACGCAGGTGTGGTGTAGAATAGGCGGGTGTGTGCTGGTCTGCTGTATGTACGCAGGTGTGTGTAGAATGGGCGGGTTGGGTCTGCATGAACCAGTTGTGTGTAGAATGCGGTGTGTGTTTTTCTGCTGCATGTACGCAGGTGTGTGTGTAGAATGGGTGGTGTGGTGTTGGTTCACGTATGTACGCAGGTGTGGT
The DNA here is from genome assembly GCA_011170035.1 of Teleogryllus occipitalis. Lineage (NCBI taxonomy): Eukaryota > Metazoa > Arthropoda > Insecta > Orthoptera > Gryllidae > Teleogryllus > Teleogryllus occipitalis. The sequence goes on from BLKR01017284.1 coordinate 2,417, forward strand.
AGAATGGGTGGGTTGTGTTGGTCCCGTTGCATGTACGCAGGTGTGTGGCGAATGAGCGGTGTGTGTTGGTCTGCTGCATGTACGCAGGTGTGTGTAGAATGGGCAGTGTGTGTTGGTCTGCTGCATGTACGCAGGTGTGTGTAGAATGGGCGGTGTGTGTTGGTTTGCTTCATGTACGCAGGTGTGTGTAGAATGCGCGGTGTGTGTTGGTCTGCTTCATGTACGCAGGTGTGTGAAGAATGGGCGGTGTATGTTGGTCTGCTGCATGTACGCAGGTGTGTGTAGAATGGGCGGTGTGTGTTGGTCTGCTGCATGGACGCAGGTGTGTGTAGAATGGGCGGTGTGTGTTGGTCTGCTGCATGTACGCAGGTGTGTGTAGAATGGGCGGTGTGTGTTGGTCTGCTGCATGGCCGCAGGTGTGTGTAGAATGGAAGGTGTGTGTTGGCCTGCTTCATGTAGGCAGGTGTGTGTAGAATGGGAGGTGTGTGTTGGCCTGCTTCATGTACGCAGGTGTGTGTAGAATGGGTGGTGTGCGCAGGTGCGTCCGCTGCACGTGCTGGCGGCGGCGCTGCTGGCGGTGGCGGTGGTCGCCGTCGTGGCCCAACGCGCGCTACGCAGCACCACGCACGGGCGCGCGCTCGCCTGCCACGGCGCCTGCCTCATGGCCGCCAACGCCCTGCAGGCCGCCTGGTTCTTCACGCACGACGCGAACAAGAACTGCGACTACTACGGTGAGCCTCATACTCGCCCTCCGGGGCACAAACGGTGGGGTGAAATACTCATGGAAGCGTTTTATTTACTTATTTTATTTTACGTCAAAAACTGTTAAAATTGTGTATGACGTGCTACGGGAAGAAGTAAATTCTGTGCACATTTTCAAAATTCTGTGATCTCTACACTTAGTCATATACTACATAAATTTTGAAATACAAAAAGCTCTCATGTAATAAAATCTATTTTCTAGGATAAATAAGCAATAAATTTTGGGTTCTTATCCATGATGTCCTTCGTCAAGGTATAATACTTCTGCCGCAACAACATGGTAACGATAATTTGAATAATTGTATTTCCCAATGAATTCTAGAAGACGTGCACAGATAACGAAGTTACATTTATGTCCAGAAGCAAAACAAGGGGCCATCTCAGCATTTGCTCAATGGATCAGAGAAACTGGACGAAACACCTGATCGAGATGAGGGTTGTTGACGCGTTGTTGAAGGGTTGGCCGGAAGGTAAATTAAGACTTATCGACTTATGAGGCGGTGAGGATCAGTGTCTTGAGTACACTTGTGCCAGAACGGAAGAAAAAATATGGTATTGAAAAATTGAAAATGGGCGCTTCTACGCGGCGACATCAGCCAAGAGCGCGCGAAGACGGGTACTGCAGTATAAGATTTGAAACTGGTAATGACCGAAAGTACGTTTCGTATTGTTGCCAATGGACATTGAATAAACTTACAAGTTTCTGTGAATAGAAAATATTATTTTCATTTAGCCAATTCCAGCAAATGAGTAGCTAGAAAATTATATTTGCTTTTCAGTTTCTTCGGCCACTCTGTACACATGGCAGATCGAATAATGGGCTACTAGTAGGTAATAGCGATTATTTCTTATAAGACCCATCGACCCAGATAACCGGATATTAATTTATTGAAAATAGCAGTTGAAGATTAATTTTACTAATTGAATTAACGTAATCTTTTCCTGGCGCCTATAGTCTTATATAAATTTGGAACGGGTTACGTTGAATTAATATTTAATAATATTAGAAGGGCAGAGGAGATATTAAATTTAAAAATTGAATTAGACAATTTGTTTCAATACATTGTGTAAAATTACATAAAAATGTTTTTTTTTGCAATCTCTCTCACGTCGTGAGTATTTAGATTAACGGCAATTTGTTATAATTATAAAATTATACAATATTGCATTTGTTGGAAAAATTGATTCAAATTATGTCTGATAAAGATTCTCGAATCTCAAGCTTTTTCCGTAAAAAACAGCTTGAAATTTCGCCTTTCCAGAAACGCTTAAACAACTTTTTCTTTCAAAAATGGTTCCAAATTTTTAAACGAAAATTTCCATACAGGACAAGGGCTTATTATTCAAATGATTCCAGTATATTTAAGGACAGCTTTAAAATTTCATTTTATTTTCGCTTGATCTAATACGTTCAACATTTCGACGATGATATTTTTCGTAATTTTTCAATATATCATCTGATATGAGACAAGTGATGTTATTCTTCAAAGTATATTATTAGCCGACGTGTTTTAATTTTATGTAATCGTTACTGATGCGAAGAAAGTACGTGCAGTTATAGCTCTACTAGTTTTAAATCTGTAGAATATGTTTGCAAGGTTAAACTGTTGAAATAATAACGGTAGGTATTTCGCTAATGTCCTTTCTCGGAGCGACCAACGAACAGGAAGTACTTCAAATTATCAACACTTTAAAAAACAAAGCATCAAGAGGTTATGATAAAATAACTACGAAACGAGTAAAAGAATGCAACTCGATTCTTGCTTCATTATTAACACATAATAAATCTAAGTTTCTGTAGCGGAATTTTTCCTAATCAATTTAAAAAGACCACAGTAATTCCAATTCTCAAGAGATCTACTAAAATAAATCTGGATAAACTTAGACCAACAAGCCTATTACCAGTGTTTTCAAAAATCATAGAAAAATGTATGAAAAAAGACTTTTACATTACTTAAACAAAATTAATTTCTTCAGCATACATCAGTTTGGATTTACAAAAGATAAGTCCACAGAAGATGCACTTAACAATTTTCTAGAAAATATATATAATCACATTAATAATGGAAGAAAGTGTACAAGCGTGTACATAGATTTTAGAAAAGCATTTGACATGGTAGACCAAAAACTTCTCTCAAAAATGGAGAATACCGGAATAAGAGGTGTAGCTTTAGAAACCAGTTCCTCTCTGAACGGGAACAAATAGTAAAATAGGTAACTGTTACAGTAATTCAGTCATAGTCGAAAAAGGCGTGCCGCAAGGATCTGTATTATCAGCGATACTTTTTCTCATTTTCATTAAATGACCTCTTAAAAATTCAGTTCCCAGGAAAAATAGCAGCTTTCGCTGACGACATTGCTTTTTCTTTTCCTCGCAATGACGAACAACAACTTTGAACTTTGGATTTGGATTGACTTTGGATTGAACAACAACTGAAGACAGTCTTATGATTCTAAAAAAATGGTGTAGTAGTAACAAAATGAGTGTTAATGTAAGAAATACTAAATACATGATTATGGGTTTTGCTGATTTTAAGTTTATATATAATATTAAGTTCCATGATGTTATTTGCATTGAAAAGCTGACATGCAAATATGAAACAATTGAAAAAGACAACTATTTCAAATACTTAGGAATAATAATAGATAATAAAATGGCTTGGAAAAATAATATAAGCATACAAAAATATTTTGAGGGTAAAATAAGAAAATTCTATTATCTACGAAAGTTTTGCGATATCCATACACTTAGAATTCTATATTACGAGCTAATCAATTCAAAACTGCAATATGGAATCCAAATATGGGGAGGCACATGCAATACGTAAATTAAGAAACTAAGTATAAGTCAAAACAAATTTATCCGTATTATCTCTAAAAAATAAGACTGCTTCTTCACTTCCTCTTTATAAACAACTAAATATTTTACCATTACATCTTTTTGTATGTAATGTACTATAAAATAATAATAACTAATTGACTAAAATTATATTTTATGTCAAAAGCGGAAATAATTTAACTGGGATAATATTTCACAATTACAGTACATGTAGTAAAGCCACTAATCAAATTAAAAAGCCCAAAATTCATCAATCTCTAATATCAAGAACCTTGGTGATCATTGGGCCTCAAATATATAATCAGTTACTATTAGCTCTGAAAAATAGTAACTCCTTAAATATTTTCTAACACAAGATAAAGATTTGGATTTTAAAACATGATGATAATGATATAAACAAATTAACTGAAATATTGCAATAACAACTTTTTAGCTGTATAAATTAAATATCAATTCATTTATGTAAATATATATTTTTTCTAAGTAAATATACCTATTGCATCTCTGTAAATCTTCACTTGTTGTAGGATTTAAAGCTAGGTTTTTTATTTTGTATGTACAAAAAACTTATATTGTAAATGTTAAAAAAAGAATATTGTAAAAAAAACACGCCACACATAAAAAATACTATGTAGAAGTAGACAGGTAATAAATTATAAATTCAGTATTGCTAACCATTACAACTGGTTATCGATGGTTAGTAATTCCAAGAAATAACAATGTACATTATCTCTGTCAAACAAGTTGGGAATAAGAATAATAATAATAATAGTAATAATAATAGTAATAATAGTAATAATAGTAATAATAATAGTAATAATAATTATTATTATATGTTTACAGGGTATGATGATAGATGTCTGCGTGATTTTTTACAGCGTACGTTATCTACTACTTCCTTGTGGCCGGCGCCTTCTGGCTGAACGTTATCTCCGTCAACATGGCACAAGGCTTTAGGTGAGTTGGGTTAAATCAGTTTTCAAGTGGATCTTCCACTTTTCATATGCTTTATAATATTTATAAAAGTCCTTTTGGTTTTGAAATTAAACATGTGGTTCTACAACTGCCCAAATAGACTTATATTATATCCAATTTTCGAAAATTTTGAGAGAGCAACAAAAATCGATTCTGCGCCATTTTTTAAAGCAATACCTGAAAACTAATGGAGCTCCAACAGCTTATTCTTTCCCCCTATATATGTAACTACTCTGCAATATTATACTACTTCATGAATCTCCGAAAGTGTTTTCAACCAACAAAAAGTATCTCCGAGACGAGTCTCGAACTCAGATCCTCAGAGTTAACTCGTTGGCCACCGCTGGCCACCACTCTACGTCACGCAGGCGCTCTGACGTAAAAACTTGGATCGACGCTTAAAAATTTAATTGTCTCAACCCAATATTTCACATAGGAATTTTCGATATTTCAGAGGTCAACGACAATGAGATCTCCACAATTCTTTTAGCGCCCCTTTGTTTCATCCTGAAGAAAATGAAAGAAAACATAATAAGGTTCTTGAAAAAACCCATTTTATAGAATCTGCATTATTTTTAACCAAACATTACGTAAAAACTACTCGTTCTTTTATTTTGAAATTTCAAGGACAAATTGCGCAAAATATTAATTTTTATCGAAATTGTACATGACATTTATCAAAAGGCAGAATTTTTTTCTCAGATTTTGTTAAAGACAAAAGTTTTTATCCTTAGTGTAGTTTTAAATTTTAATTTCGTGTAATTTTCGAAAATACGGGAAGTTGCCCGAAAATGGGACTAATACCATATTTTTACCGTCCTTTGATTCATACGGTAGAAAATTTAAAGGAAGCTAGTGGCGCTGGAAATTATTTTCTTTCGATATTGATAATGGCTTTATAATATCGTAATAAGACAATTTCTGTCTTAAACTTCAACTACGATTTGAAACATTCTTAAAGAAACCAAAAGTGAAAAATACATATATTTTTTAAAAATTCAAATGCTTAAACAGCTTTATGTCATTGAATTCAATGTATTGACGTTCTACATAAATGTACTGACGATGCACGATGCACGATTTTTTTCGGCCATAAATAAAATTATTACTTTATATTAACGCGAAAGAAAATGAAGCAGCCTTCTGTTATCAGAGCGGCGTTACAACAAGGGGTTACAAGTAACAATGACCGCTAATTCGCATAGGATGCACGTTTTGCTAATTAGCATTGTTAATACGGCTAGCAAAAAACGAAAATGAATAGAAAAAATAATAGTTAAATATAATATTTTTATATTCATCAAACGGTTTTTTCATGCATTACTTTTCAATCTTACATCTATTAAACAAAGCAAAATCATTGTGGGAATTCTGATGTGGTGTTACACAGACACTGTCATCCACAACACATCCCAACATCCATCTGCCTACAAACACGTAGCTTTCCATGCCATGATTCACAGACTTGTCAGCCTTCCCTTATCACAAGACAATTTTCAAAAAGAAACACGTACCAGTAAATACATAGCTACCGCCAATGGATACAGTACCACTCTCGTTGACAACATACTATGCCGCAAATTAAATAAGAAAAAACCGAAAACTTATACAAGCCTCACTCCATTCACCCAGAAACCATCAACATTTATTTCTATTCCGTTCTTTGGAAAAATATCGCAGAAGGTAGCGCATGTTCTTCACAAATACAATTTTAACTTTTCCTTTACCACACACGAATCCCTCAAACACCTACTCTCACCTCGCAACACCACCCCACTCATGGCAAAATCAAGTAAATGATTTCTCTCTATCTATAGCAACCCTGAACACACGTACCCTCCTATCTGATGAAATAGTGGAAGAGCTAGAAAATGCTCTAAAGGACAAGACCTATGACATCACAGGGTTAAGCGAAGTTAGAAAAATTGGCGAAGCTGTTATAAAAAAATCGAATGGAGATATATTCAGTTTCAAAGGCACAGCAAAAGGCCAAAAAGGGGTGGGTTTCTTAATCAATAAAAGAATAAAGAAATTTGTAGACGGAACAATAGGAATTTCAGAAAGAATTGCTGTCCTGAAGATAAAGAGACTTCTTGCAAAAATTACAATCATTGAAATATATGCCCCGACAGAAGCCGGCTTACAAGAAGAATTTGAAGAATTTTATAAAGACCTGGACGACACAATAAACAATCACAGGTCATAGATCAATTTTGTAATAGGGAATTTTAATGCAAAAGTAGGTTACACACTTCATTACGACGAGGAAGCAACAGGACGTTTTGGTTACGGAAAACGAAACGTTAGAGGACAAAGACTAGTTCATTTCGCAGAGGGTAACAAATTCAAGATTGTAAATACATTTTTCAATACAAGCCAGATGATAAGTGGACGTGGTGCTCTCCGAATGGAAAGACGCGGAATGAAATCGACTTCATACTGACAGACTACATTCAAAGTATAGAACGCGTGATGACTATCAGTGATCTCAAATTTCACTCAGATCACAGAATGTTACTTGCAAAAGCAAATATCGCTAGGAAAAAAATGTTACAGCTAAAAAACAGACCACAACTAAATATAGATGGAGATAAATTAAAGGACGAACTGGAAAATAAATTTGTAGGCCTTCGGTGTCACGAACATCTAAGAGTACAAGAATGCTACGACGAACTTGAAAGGAGCATCTCATCAGCATGCAGAAGTTCTACACCCAAAGCTGGGACACCCAAGAGGATAACTACACTAAGGGAAAATACAGTGAATCTAATTCAACAAAGGGAAAAATTAAAAAATGAGAGATTCGATTCGGAAGAGAAGAGAATAGAACATGCTAAATTCAACAAGCTAGTTAAAAGAGAGATAAGAAAGGATTTGAGAAACATCAAAACGGATTTAGTGAAGAAAATTATTCAAACATCAAAATCAGTAAAGGCTATTCAAAAAGAACTAGCCCCTGGACGTCATTGAATGTTAGGAGTGGTATCCAAACATGGGAAAATGGATACCTCGAGGGAGAAGATTGTTGAAAATGCAACTGTTCTACAGAGATTTATATAAGAGAACAACAAACAATAATATCGTATTTCAAACACCTATCAACACCAATGAAGAAGACATTCCGCCAATCTTAGTGAGCGAAGTTCGGTCTGCAATTCTTGAATTACAAGTAGAATATGTTAAAGAATACACTTTACTAGGACAGATAGTCTCCTTTAAAAACGGAGGTACAAAAGAAATAAATCGTAGAATATCGCTAGCATGGAAGAAGTTTTGGAGTCTGGCGTTTATCCTCCTCGATAAAAAACTAAAGATCAACATCAAACGGGAAGTAATAGACACTTGTGTACTACCGGTTTTATTGTATGGATCACAGACGTGGTCACTAACGCAAAAACAGAAGGATATGCTGAGAATATGTCAACGTAAGATGGAGAGAAAGATGATCTACATTTCTATTAAAGATAGAATACGAAATTCGGTTATTAGAAGAAAAAATTGCATTTTGGATGCGGCAGACCAAGCAATGAGTATTAAATGGAAATGGGGTGGACACGTGATGAGGCTCGAGCACCAACAATGCTGCAACAGTATGGAACCCGCGAGTGGGTTGGAGACGACAAGGCCGGCAGGAAACCAGATGTTCGGAGTTCTTCAAGAAGACAGTGCTATGACTCGAACCTAGGACCTCCGGTCAGAGGCGCTGCAGTGACATCAGCTGATGCACTGAGCTTTCGCTCCCGGAAGGCGCGGAAGGACTGCCACCGCCATTGTGGGGCGCGTCGCAGGGGCCCTTGTGCGAGCCTGTCTTAAACGTCCTTTGAACTATCCAACAACAAAATTTAATCAAAAATGGAGCAATTTTTTTAAATTTTGAGAATGATCCACTGGCTTCGTGTAAAGAACCCCCTAAAATTAAAATATCGGTTTCAATTCGAGGGACCGCGACATCAGCCAGACCAATTGGGGAATATCAATTTTGGAGAAAATCGACTGAATAGTTTAGTAGCATTAAACTTTCTCTCTAGCGCGGTAGTGGTAAAAAGATGTATAAGGCAAATCGGGTAACATCCTCGAAATGTTATTTTTTCCTGTTATGAAATATTCCAAATAACTTTCAGAAAGAGAGGCAAATAACCTAAAAGTACCGTTTCGTCAGTGTAATTTGCACTGTTATTCACACTGTTATATTACACTCAAATACACCGTACACATTTTCGTATATTTCTCGACACTTTACCTGAAACCACTGTCTGTAGTTTTGTTAGCCTTTGCGAGAATTTCCGAAGGAACTTTACAATTTTCTTCCATTTTGTACGAAAAAATCAGTCCAGCAACGATTATGCAATTGTCATTAGATGCACACTGCTTTGTTGCAGAGACCCTTGGGTTTGGAAGTCACCCTTGGGGCAAAAACATCTCCATAACGACCTTGATACATTGTAATGATTTGTACCGGTCCGATAACATAATTTATTAAATAATTTATTGAACAGTATTTCCAGTCGAACTCCAAGAGAATTTAGGCAACGCCGGAAAACAATGAGCGATCGTGCCGCGGAAGGGGAATTTTTGGAAATCAGTGAAAACGGGAAATTTGGGGCAGGGCAACGTGAACACCATTTGGCGGACAATTTTAGAAAAACTATGACACCAAGATCAAGAAAATCGCACCACGGGTTCACGAGAAATCATAAACGAAAGAATTTGTATTTTTAACATGTTTGAAGTAGCAACATGAAGTCATTGTTGATATGCTAATGACATAGGGAAAACCACATTTCGGTTAATTTCTTGAGAACGCGTCGACGGATTACGTCGAAACTTTGGAAAGCAATAGAGGAAATTACGAGGAATCCGGCAAAATTAGTCTCGACCCGGAGGAACGAATGCAAGACCGGAAAGAATTAATCTAAAGTATCATTACATAGGGGATTAAGAAACAATCGACGCGCGAGTAAAATACAGCAACACCACACGGCATCCCGGAAGGTACGAATATTACATTGTAAATAAAAGGAACAATAAAAAGACCCGATGACAACGGATTAAATGTTTACAAGGCCCAGAAGAAAGATAGTGATTACGAAACAGCGCTAAACACCGAAAATGTCGAACTTGAACATAAAATATAGTGGTGAATTTCAGTCGGTGATGGGCGGCTGTTTTGAAAGATGAACAACGCTAAGAAAAGGACAACAATATTGTGTTGAAGTAGACGGGTGAGAAGCAGCTTAGATCTGGGAGAGGTCAGATGTATGTGATAGTAGTGAAACTTTTATTTTCGGACTTGAACACGATACCGTTGATTTTATTTTGCAGTGTTAAGTAATGAACAGTAATCTATCGCAACATTTATTGGTGATTAATGGAATTTAGGTCGCGTTAGAATATTAGTAGAAATTTAATTATTTTAATTATTCGTCATTTTCGTTCGTGTTTATAGTAATTTTGTAATAGTTGTTTTTGTGTTTATCCCGGAATAATTGAGCCGGCGGAATTAAATTTAAGGACGGTGAATAATCGCCGCGAACAGTAATTTTTGGATTTTGGACGACGGGCGATTGAATTGGAGCCTGGGCAAAGGAGACTGGTAGCCAGCGAGTATCTACGTGTCCAGCGGGGTTGGAAGCAGACGGCAGTGCTGTGTAGGCGAGATGCGCAGAGTGGCAGAACAAGGGAAGTGACGACAACCTATTTTTTTATTATTGCGTGAATGAAGGAAATCCACAAAAAGGAAAGACATTCTGTTGAAGACCAAGTATTGTTTCATTAGTATTAGATTAAATTTTAGGGTACAACAGAATGCGCATTCGAGTGAATGAGTGTAAATATTTTTTTTGTTGTTATGTGTGAATGTGTATAATTAATTTTATGGGTTATTGTATGTGTTTGAATATTAGTGTCAATGTGTTTATGCAAAGGAGCAGAAATCGCCGCGACCAAACGAATGCGGTGATGTTCATAGACCGTAACGGGCAGAATTTGTGTTAAATTTGCTAATACAGTAAAATAAATAGATGAGCGCCTACGGCGGGTCATTTGAATTTTGAATTGTGTTATGTGTACGTTATTTATTAGCTAGAAACTGACCCAAGCACGATCACGCCGATATTTTTTTTAGTGTTCTCCGTATGGAGCGATCACGGGATTCACGCCAAGGTGAGGCGGGCAAATGCTAGCTGAGGCGCGGGCACTAAAGATCAGCCGGGAATTAATAAGTAGGAAATTGTGTGACAGTGGCGACCAACGTGTATGTTCAGATGTTGAGGTTTTTTAGGTTTATGTGTATGTTTATGTAGGTGTTTATTTATGTTGACGTATATGTTTATGTTTAGTTTAGTTCAGTTAGGCAGGAGCCTCTTTTTCGTTACTACA